>JAQFZX010001268.1:0-32776 GCA_034682405.1 Hydroisotoma schaefferi | reverse complement strand
AATGTTCAGGGGGAATTAAAACGAGAAATACAGTTGACAATGTTCAGGGGGAATTAAAACGAGAAATACAGTTGACAGTTATGAGGGGGAATTAAAACCGTATATGCAATAAAACTGTCAAACAATCTTAAAATCAATCATGCAAAAAGACCATTTATTTTCATCAAAAATCATCAAAAAGGTTCATTACAATACTGCATATTCTTACGGTGCTCCGAACGTTTCTGGATCATAGAAAAACAAAAGGAAGGAAGTACAAAACGTGTATTTTTCTTACTTTTGTTGACTAAAAGTTCAAAATTTGAAATTGATAATTTTTTTTCTCTATTTTTCATGCGTCAGTCAGTGTCAATGGCATTTGGTAGAAAAAAAGAGTGTGATAAAGGATGGCAAGGGTCAAAAAGGTTGTCATTTTTAGCATAAATAGTCACGTCTTTTTGTATAAATTGGAGTAAAAATCATTATTTTTATTATAAGTTTCGAATTTCGATTCGATTTAGACAAGAATCGTCGTCAAATTACTGTTTTAAATTCTGTAAAGTCCCCTGCAAAGTCTCTAAATTTTTATGAAAAGCTGACTGATTCTTTAGAATTTGAATACGATCTACAAAGAACCCAAACCATAAGTAAGTGTTGTCGCTCTCTGCTTTATTAGTTTACTCACGTTTTAATATTACCGTAATTCCTTATCCATAAGCCGCGGTTTGTGTATAGAAAAATGATGTTTTGAAGGATATTTAACATGGGAGAGATACCCCTGTTAACATGTAAAGGATAGCCTGCGGCTTAATTAACGAGGGCCGCGCTTACGCTTATATTCAGGGATTTACGGTACCTCTATATCACTATTTTAATAAATTGTTTGAATTCTGTTGTTAATTTCAGTTTTTAATTTTTATTAGAAAAATATCACTGGCCAGTCACCCACCAACATTTGACATTTGATCTCGTTCTTTCGAAATTCTTAAGAGCATTTGAAGGTGTTTCTTTGTACGAGTAGGAACACTTTTTAGGCGATTACATTTTGCAGATCTTAAATCAGGAATGCGTGCATGCAAAATTACAAAATGATGCAAACGTAGCAAAAGTAAGTTTGTGTGTTTTTGATGATGATGAATGACGATGTAGCATTCCTTAGAAAGTGTTACGTTGCATGGATTATTTATATTTATTTTCTTCCATATTCACAGTTGGACAAAGATGATGTGATTAAACTGGAAATAGAGCAAGAAGATAGTCTAGAAGTTTGGTGTTTGAACGTAAGGAAACTGTCTTTGAGGGTTGGTTGTGACTGTGACTAAGATATCGTACATCCAAATCCAAGAAATACAGGATGCAATTCAATTCTGGGAATTTTTAGGGAGGGTCAGAGATTCTAACTTTCTGACGTACAATACAATTACTGAAAACAGGGGAGAGTAGTATTCGAATTTGAAAGGGGCGGATGGGATATACGATGTTTAATTTACCGTTTTTCGAGATGTGATAATGACGTTGTAATGATGTTGAGGTCAGAAAAATACGAAAATAATAAATGTCTGGTTTTTCTTGCAGAGGGAGAGAAGAGAAGGACTTGGAACGGCAGTTTAACAAAGATTATTTCCGTGGGGGATTGCTGGGTCGTTTGTCGTCATCCTGTTGTTTTTAATTTGATAGAATGACAGTTCCCGGAGCAGGGGACACACATTTTAAGAAAGGACAAGGAAGCTTACGGTCTAGCAGCCGGAGTAGCTCATCACCGTCATTACCCGTTATATCTGGATCTGTCACTATTCCTGTTACGCTAGGAGCAATTTCGAACGCTTGTGTACATTCTTTGGCCAGCTCAATGATTCAGTCGCCCACCCGAGCTATTGTGAAGACACTGTTGAAAACCTTGTTGCAGATCCTCTTAAAACTTTGGAAATGGGCCTCTTCGTTTGTCTTGGTCATTTTTTTAGCAGCGTGGTTTTATGGAGGATTTCTACCCTACTTGTTATTTTTTGTAGCATTGATGAGTAAGTAAAGTTTTAAGGTTTAAGTAATGCATATTTATAGCTTTATCGGATCAGATCACTGTTTTCTTTGGATTTTTTGGTCGGCTAAGCTGTCTCGTTAGTATTTGTAGCTGTACTGTAGCTATAGCTATGGGCAAGGACACAAGAATAAGGATAATGAAGTTTTAATTTATTTTCTGTGGGTTTGTTTCTCTGACTGAAAATTATCAGTCCGTGTAATCAATCAAGCTCTGTTGAGAAATAACTTAGCAAGAGTAGCTCTCAAAATTTCACATAAGAATGAGTACTGAACCCAACATAAAATTAGGACTGTCGCAAGATGAAATATGTATAACAGAAGGGGTACCTTCGACAGCCAGGAGAGTTATAGTAGATCAAGATGACCACGAAGATGATGAAGTTGCTAGCACCTCCTGTTGCATTGGACTAAGGCCAGGAATTATTCTTCGAAATTTAATTGTCCCTGAACAGTTTTGGAGTATTTTTCCACAAGGCATTGACGCATAGCTGCAAATTACCCTAGTTTTAGATTTAAAATATACTTACCTTATTTTTTTAATAAATTATTTGTGGTTTAATCAACAGGTTTAGGATACCATGTCTCGGATTATCTACTTTACCAACCAGATTTTCCCCTGGAGTCCAGAATATTTGTTCCTGCTCCTGATCAACATGGACTCCCTTACGAAGAACTATGGCTTCAAACCAAAGATCGAGTTAAACTGCATGGCTATCTAATCAAGCAAAAGCTACCAAATAACAGACACCTGCCAACTATAATATTTTTTCATGGAAATGCAGGAAACATAGGCAATAGGTTTGTAGAACTAGCGTCTAATGATAATTCACTTTTAAAGAGCTCTGAAGCTTTGTTTTAATAAGACAAAATAATGTGTCTTGCAGGATAGAAAATGCAAAAATGATGTATCACGAACTAAAATGTCATATATTGCTGGTGGAGTATAGAGGATATGGGCACTCTGAGGTTTGATTTCTAAATTCTAAATTATCTACAAAACGCTTATACATACTTAATATATCTTCGTTGATGATTCGACCTTAGGGTACTCCTTCAGAAAAAGGGTTGTATATGGATGCTCAAGCGGCTTTTGAATTAATAGATGCTAGGGAAGATTTGGATTCAAGCAAAATAATTCTATTCGGTCGTTCGTTAGGTCAGTCACTCAATTGTCAATTAGGGAGCAAAATTGACGACGAGAATCTAATATTTATATATTAATAAATTCCCTAACAGGAGGAGCTGTGGGAATTGATCTGGCTTCTAGATGTGATTTTCGGGATCGTGTTGCAGCACTGATCATTGAAAACAGTTTTACCAATATACCTGGCATTGCGAAGCACTTATTTCCTGTTAGAGCTATCCGGTGGTTACCTAAGTTTTGCTACAAAAATAGGGTGAATTGAAAATGCATTTGTAATTTGTACTGAAGGTTATACAATACACTTCACGAAGTAAAGACATTAATTGTGCTAACTTTTAACAACTGTATTTGTAGTATGAAAGCCAACAAAAGATTACCTCCGTGGTGGCTCCGACCCTCTTTATTTGTGGAACAGACGATGAGATGATCCCACAATCAATGATGACTGAGTTGTACAATAAATGTTCTTCCCCTTTGAAAAGACTGCTTCGATTTCCAGGCGGACACAATGATACATGGCAGTGCAAGGATTACACTGCTAAAATCAATGAATTTATTACAGAGGTAATAAACGGAACAAATAATAAAGAAAGATAATAAACTTAGCAAAGTCTAATGTCTTGTCTAATTCTTATGACACGCTTTGCAGGCTGTCCTAGTTGGAAACAAAGGGACTCAATATTACACTGACAATATTGTTTAGTCAATACTACTAAATAGTATGGATGCTCCTCAAGAAAGTAAAGGAATCATCTCATCATTGATGTCAATGTCTTCTCATTAAAACTTAATCAGCGTTGTTGAAAAATTAATGCAGACTCTGTGCTCTTTAAGTCCACTTTTGTATAGATCATTTCATACCTTTTTGCTCAGTTAGTAAACTGCAATCTATAGTTTCAAGGTGAATCATATGTATGTGCCCAACTGTTTTTCAATCTCCAAACGTCACGTCACTGATCTTGTAAACTCATGTTATTAATGTTTCCGTTATCTAGGAAGAGTCCAACTAGCGGTATAAACCCAACCTAACCTAAGGACTAAATAACGCCTGTCTTGTAAACGTAAACGGAATAATATTTATTGTGAAATTAGTATTAGTAATTTATTTAAATCGCAGTTAAGAATCGTAAAGTCTCCACTATGGCTCGGTTACTCGATCAATAAAAATTATTGTTCAAACCTAACACTACCTGTACACGACGGACAAGACTATTGAATGTACTAACCTAGTTTTTCATAGCATCTCTCTCTGTTAAGGAACTTAAAGGCCTTATCTTAAATCCTCGAAATACTGGCCAGGGTCACTAATTATATTATCCGTTTTTACGGGTCCAATTAAACATAAAATTAAATATAGATTATGGGGTTATTAATAGTAATTAAGGGGGTCACTATTCTAGGGTATACGGTAATTCTTTCTAAAAACTAAAAGGATTTCATAGCGCTTTGTCGATGCTACGTAATCTTAAGTCGTACGGGACATGGTGAAATCATAGAAATCATAGCGGGTATTGGTATTTTTTATATCACAAACTAAATATTTGGATTAGAGGGAGGATTAGAGCTACTTTTTGTGTAGCTACAAGTTCGGTTCTTCTAGCTGTAAAGTTAATTGAGATTGAAGAGGATAGGATTCCAAGGATAAGTCGCTTATCGAGTCTTATCAATTTTCAATCTTACTAAATATTAACTAAAAATACCACCGCTTTCGCATCGTATCGTTATCGGCAGTTATCATCGGAATATCGGATTGTTTAATCGAGTATTCAAGTTCATTCCTAATTGTGGCTGGGCTGGGTAAGTGAAGCCACACTATTACTGCAGCGTTCGGCGTAGAAAAGGTCATTTAAAAGCAGCGTTTAGCGTAGAAAAGGTCATTTGCAAGCAGCGTTTGGCGTAGAAAATGGCATTTGCAAGCGGCGTTCAGCGTAGAAAAGGTCATCTGTAGGCAACGTTCAGCCTTCAGCGTAGAAAAGGTCATTTGCAAGCAGCGTTTAGGGTAGAAAAGATCATGTTTAAGCAGCGTTCAGCGTAGAAAAGGTCAACTGTGGGCAGCGTTCAGCATTCAGCGTAGACAAGGTCATTTGCAAGCAGCGTTTAGGGTAGAAAAGATCATGTTTAAGCAGCGTTCATCGTAGAAAAGGTCATTTGCAAGCAGCGTTCAGCAGAGAAAAGGTCATTTGCAAGCAGCGTTTAGGGTAGAAAAGGCCATTTTCAAGCAGCGTTCAGCGTAGAAAAGGTCATTTGCAAGCAGCGTTCAGCATAGAAAAGGTCATTTGTGAGCAGCGTTCAGCGTAGAAAAGGTAATTTGCAAGCAGCGTACAGAGTAGAAAAGGCAATTTGCTTGCACAAGCGTTGCTATAACTTATGATAACAACGGGAAAATGTTAAGATTTATATTTTATTTTATTAATTTAGGGAATCTGTGATAATTTACCAACACGGGACAGATAAGCTCAACAGCCTGTAGTTTGACTTGTGGACCACCATCGTCCGACCAAAAGTTAACATCTTATCTTGGTCTTATATTCTGTCAGATAAGAACATCAGTAATGGCTCAGGCAATGACTGTAAAGAGGAATAGCGCGGACACAGACCTGGTCCTTTATTACCATCCATGCTCGTATTACTCTCAAAAGGTAGGTCGTTATATTATCATAAAATATAATATTTGAAGGGTTGTGACGGATTGAGATAACCGTGTGGTTTTAATTTGTAGGTGATAATGCTCCTGTACCAGAAAAAGCTTCCGTTTAAACCAGCATTCGTAGACATTCAAAGGGGGAAACAGTTTAGCAAGCAGTTTCTGGGGCTTAATCCTCGGGGCGAAGTTCCAGTTTTGGTTGACCAGAAGTTTAAAGTTATACCGGGTTCTGAAAATATCATGGATTATTTAGAAGATAACTTCACGAATGGTATGACTTCAGTTTGATTAAAATTAAGCCATAATCAATTGAACGGTCAGCGGTAGGATATGCAGATTAAATCAGGTTTTATCTGCAATATAAATAGGCTCACCCAGTCTCCGACCTAGTGATCCAGACTGTCGAAAAAGAGCGGATCAACTGCATGAACTAATTCTTAAACAGAACGTTGAAGCGATTACATTCGGTTCTGTAATGCATCATGATGATCTTGGTCTCAATCCGAAACTACCGTATGAAAATCCTACTAATTTATCTAGACTAAAAGGTAACGCAATAATCAAGAATCAAGCTCTAGGTCTACTGCATGGAGATCAAAAAGTTAAAAATAATCCGGGTTTCTTTTCAGAGCTGATCAAGCATCGAAGTGCAATCATTCGTACAGAGGTAGTCAAAAACCCAGAATTTGCTGATGAACTGAATAAAAAGCTTCATGAAGTAAGAACTGATTCTGCCCTCTGGGAGGATAGGGATAAGTATGAAGGCTTGCTAATTATGTTTGAACAACTATTGGATGAAATAGAAGCCGAGCTGTTTTCTCATGGTACTGGTGGTATTTAAAATTATTTAAAATTAATTACTGATTTAACCTTAGTGGTGCTTTTTAATAATAATACGGTTAATTATTATTTTAGATGATGACTCGTGGTGGCTGTGCTCCCCAGAACTTTCCATAGCAGACATTAGTTTAAGTATACTTTTAAACCGTCTGTGGCAGTTAGGGTTTGAACGGCGGATGTGGGAAAGGAATCGTCCACTTGTAGGAAGTTATTTTGCTAGAGTTCAACAACTGCAAAGTTTCAAAGCCGCAATATCAATGAGTGGAGGAAGCAGTCTCGTTGACATTGCTGACCTACTCAGCAATCCTTTATTTTGGGGACTGCTTGGAGTGGTAGCTGTTGCTGGAGGTAGTTTTTACTTATGGAGCAAAGCGCAAAACAAGGAAAGCGGATTACTACTAAGTTTATTTGGTGTGGGTGAAAGTGACTCTCAAACACCGCTCGGATCGAGGTTTTTGGCACCAGCCGCAAACGCTAGATCTTAACTTAATACAAGCTTGGCTATTTTCCTTACCCCAAATTATTCGTCAAGAAATGTCAGCAAAAAGTTTGCAGAATACGAAACAATCTGAAGCCAGTAAAACGAGAAAATATTTATAAATATTCCCTACTTCAATCTTCAACTACAGCCTATCTGTGATTGATTATGTAAATAAGTCATAGTCGACTCTGTCGGTACCTGTCTAATAGTGATATTCAGATTTTAAGTTCGCTCTTCTTGTTTCTTCACACACAATCGCTTTGGTTGACGCTTACTTATTTCCACCTCCGTCGAAGGAGGAACAGACAGTAGAAATTCGCGTAGTGCTGGTATTATAAATATAATGAAAAAGAGCAAATATGCAATGCATTACTGAAACATTAATAATCTAGAAGAATAGTTTTAGTACTATGTGCTAAATAATATATAATGTGCTATACTATTTAAGTAAGCAATTGCATCGGAAGTCTGATATATTTTTATTAATGTATCCACCCAATCTTATAATGAATGTAGTGCTACACTGCTATGAGATTTAGTGAACACAAATAGTGTACGTACAATTGAACGGAATAACTGTCAGTTACTGATACTCTGCCGGGTAAAAATTTTATTGATCCAATAGTATAAGCATATTGCATCTAGTATAATGGTTGAACCCTCCTCATTAAGTACATAGGTTAAGAACTAGCACACTCGTAATTTGGTTTTTCGGTTTGTGTTTACTGTCCGAAAAATACAATAGTTAGAGTATTATTTAACTTTAGCTAAAGTGGCCTGTGAAGCCAAGACACGTTTGTTTGGTGGGATTATAAATCGGATAAATAGTATTGTTTGATTATGTCTCTAAACTATTCAGGTGGTCCAGGTTATCTTTTCGTGTACTCCTAAGCGCATAAAGTGGCATTCCTAGAAACTTCGGCAAGTCTTCGGAATCCTTAGCCCTTGTTCTTGAACTGATCCCTGTTCCTGTAGGTTTTGTTTTTGATCGAGTAGATGAACTCAAGGAAGCAGCTTTAGGAATTACTGCCTGTCTACTTTCAAAGTTGTACCTAAACAGTCCAACTCCCGGCAAACCAGGAGATGTTTTAAGATTATAGAATCCTCTATAAAGCACAAACCACATAATTGCAGCCACTAAACCTCCTATAACTTTCTCTATCATGACATGAAAGTACACGGCTGTAGCTATTAGCATTCCATCCCACAAAACCGTCAGGACGGTCATAAAAATCAAAATAACTTTGGCAAAGATGTCAAACTGAGTATAATTTACTTTGAGCTGCTCAAATTGTTCTTCAGTAAGGTTGTTGAGGGGAGTTTCGTCAGGTAAATCACCTGAAGATCCAGTTTGTGATATTCGACCACGGTAGTGCTCTTCATTTCTAAGCAGATCTTTAATTCCATCCCATCCAATAATAGACTTTGCCTCTTCAATAGTAAATAGTGTGCACCAAACGAGTAAAAATGCGTGTCCAGAAATGTCAAAGCTTGTCCACTTTCCAGCTTTTGTCAAACAGGATTTCCTACTTCGAATTGAGTAAAGCGTTGATCCATCTTTAACGATACATTGTCCTGTCGTTTCTTCGATTATTCTGAAGAGATTCGTCCAAATAAACCAAATGATTGTTCCCAAAAGCAGCCTTCCCATGTGACGCATGATATGTTTCCTTTCTCCACAACAATAAACGGCCGAAGTAAGGTACATAAAAATCCCAGTTGAGACAAAGGTCCATCCCCAACTGAATTTGACGAAATAAGAGTTCGGGATGTTCCCACTGGAAGAAAAATAGGTCTTGGGAAAGGGAAGGTAGTCAGAAACAAGGGAGATGAAAAACAGTAAAACAGCATAAGCTGTCAATCTGAGCTTGGGGTCGAGAAATAGAACCTTCCGGCAACCATGGATAATGACTTTGGTAAAGATTTCGGGAACAGTTGTAGGTTCTGCCAAGGGTTTCGTCCCTTTCAAGTTCGCTGCCCAGCGTCCTTTCTCTACGAAGCGTGCTCCAAAATTAGCACTTCCTGCTGACCCGCTGCTGCTAACTGATGTGGAAGGTCGTTTCACTGGCACGGACATTTCGATCTACAAGTTTACAAAACTTAAATCTTAACCTGCATCACCCTGTCATTTCAAGAGTTTCTGTATTTAAAAGCTAAATTATAGTATTAGTTACCTTCTAATGTTGTAATTTGTAATCACGTCCACGTGCACGTCTGTAGGTAGAATATATAAATAAAACGTCAAATAAAAATTACGCAGCTTCTAGCGTCGTTCAAATCAGATCCATTCCATCCCTGCCTTTCCTATATATTAAGTAAATAATTCATACAATTAGTTCCCATTTACAACTATGCCAAGTGCAATTTAAAAATAAGATTTACCGACTCTCACCTGTCTTTCTCCGTCCCCCAGCTCCTTCTCTGACCGTCTACGTGACCTCTGACCTTTATTAACCGCTTCCTTGTTCCGTCTGAGTCCACTTGCATGAATCTGTCTGTTCCATCCACCAGCCCGTTAAAATAGGTCCATAATTATCTAAATTTTTCGGAATTATATTTAAAAAACTCTCAATTTCACAAATCACAAATCACAAGCACAACCCAATTCCTATCCAAAATCCAAAAAAATCTTGCTGTTTTGTGTGCAGATTAATTAAATTTTAACCAAAAGGATGCAAAAACCACACATTATTAGCGTAAACAGGAAGTAAAATCTATAAATCTAACCTTTTCCAATAAAAAAAAACTTACCATAAAAGCAAAAAGAATTCACACGGTTCACGGTAGTATAATTTTCCTTCACCGTAGAAAAAGGTAAGTAGGATGTCGCGTCCTCTGGGCAGCCGTTGGCCGGGGTGAAGGAAGAATGTCTTGGATGAGTTGATCCGTTTGGAGCCGTTCGATGTCAGTTGGGCTGCTCAACTTTTTAACAGGGTGTGGGCCATTCCTTTCTACCAAGCTATACTATTTTATAGAAAAAAAAAAAAATAATAAAACTTGGCCAAGCTTCAACTTTTGTGCTATGTGAGAGTAGTTGTCGGGAGTAGTGCTACTTTGTCTATGGTGCTATGGAAGAGTACCTTAAACCTCGTCCATATGCCGCGGCTTATGTATATATGTGTAAGGATTTTTTT
This sequence comes from Hydroisotoma schaefferi, assembly GCA_034682405.1. Lineage (NCBI taxonomy): Eukaryota > Metazoa > Arthropoda > Collembola > Entomobryomorpha > Isotomidae > Hydroisotoma > Hydroisotoma schaefferi. The sequence continues at coordinate 22,517 of JAQFZX010001268.1, read as the reverse complement.
GAAGCATATTTAACATGGAAGAGATACCCTTTTAACAAAGGCATGCGGCGTAATTAACGAGGGCGGCATATGGGCGAGGATTTAGGGTAATTGTAGTGAGTAGTGCTATGTAAGAAAGAGTACCCTATATCCTCGTCCATTTGCCGTAAAGAATTTTTGAAGTAGGTTTAAAATGGAAGAGATACCCCTTTTAACATGTAAATGACAGGCGTGCGGCGTAACTAATAGAGGGCGGTGTATGGGCGAGGATTGAGGGTAGTTGTCGGAAGTAGTGATATGTAAGAGTACCCTTAATCCTCGTCCATATGCCGCAAAGAATTTTTGAAGTATGTTTAAAATGGAAGAGATACCCCTTTTAACATGTAAATGATAGGCGTGCGGCGTAATTAATAGAGGGCGGTGTATGGGCGAGGATTTAGGGTAGTTGTCGGGAGTACGTTGTGCTATGTGAGGGTAGTTGTCGGGAGTTGTGAGTCAGTTGGTGTTGGGATCGCTGAGAATGGAGCGATAGAAGGAGAACGGTAGATAGACCATAATATTCATTGGAAATAAGACCACTTCACTCACGGTTGTTTGGTACGTTCTGTTGGACGAGTTTGGAGGATATTTATTTATCAACAAACTTCAAGAAGATTAAGTTAAGTTTAGGTTTTTAATTCGTTTGGGGACTGGAAGATAAGTGGCTTATCTTGTTAATTTCGTGGCAGTTAAGGTGTTATTTCTTGCGTCTTCCTTGGATTTAAAATTAAATTAATGGAGTTTTGGTTAGAGTATAAATTAACGGGCGTTTAAAAATAAAGTTTTTGATTAAAAATTGGAACAAGTTGTTGGTAATTAACTATTTTATTTTGTAATTTGGTAATTAATGGTGATCAGTGGAAGTGAGGTTTTAAAGTAATTTTGGGTGGAGTTTAGTCAGTGGAAGTGCGGTAGTAGTTTTTTACGCGACGCTGACTAGACCTGGAGGAGGCTGACCCGGACCTTAATTGATGAATTGAAGTAAATTTGACAGGTTTCGGTTGGTAAGTTGTGTATTTTGTTAATTTTTAACATTTCTTGTTTATTTCTGGAAGGACGAATTGATTTATTTTAGTTTTGCAAGGCAAATTTTATAAAATAATACATCTAATCCATCCTTATCTTCGGTGTATTTAAAATACACCTAGGCGTAGGCCCAATAATATAACAATGTGTACTTTCTTTAACGCGATTCAACAAGCCTAATTTATTGGCATTAAAGAAGTAAGAGCCGTAATTCCTTTCACAGTAAGCCGCGGCTTATGTTAAAAAATGATATTTTGAAAGCGTTTTTAACATTGAAAGATACCCCTATATAACATGGGAAGGATTGCATGCGGCTTTATTAACGAGGGGGGCCTATTGTCGCGGGAATACGGTAATAATATACCATTAAGTCTATTGTTATCTCGTAAATTGTTTCCGAATTCTAGTGTGGTTTGGTATCAGTTTTGGTCATATTCAGTCACTCGCTCGTCTTCATATTTAATTTAATAACACGCCAAACCTCCGAAATAATAGTCCTTATATTCCAAAATTAGATTAAAATGGTTGGTTTTTAAGGGGCATATATCATTATGTCCTTGTTAAAATGTGGTTTGTCATTGTCCTGTCTTTTTTGTTGTGTTCTCGTCTAAAGGAAAGTACAGAGGTTGATGTGTCGTCATGATTTATTTTTAAAGTGTAGCTAGAAGACAATTAAACTGTAGTTGTTGTAGAAATGGTACAAAAAGCAGACGGAAGCGCTGACGAAGCAACTTTCATCAAACTTTTATATTTTATTTTAGGATTAGATTAAATAAATCTGAAGTACTTCTTTGCCTTGCCTCTATATATTGTAAAAAGTTAGAAAACCCTAACCTAAGAAGGTCTTTAAACAATAGAAATTCGTGGGGATCGGATGTCATTGGAATTTTGATAGTTGGCACTAGATTTTGACAGCTTTTGGTATCATCTTACAACTAACTTAACTAGCAAGCTAGCAATAGCCAAGGTTATGACCAAAAAGGGAGTAGAGTTCAGTATAGGATTTTGTTTGGTAAGAGGAGATTGATTAGAATATATGACTTTTAAATAACTTACGATCGTCGTTTCCATATGAAGTTTAGTTTACTCAAGATAAGATAAAGACATAGGACGATCGATTGTTAGCATTCCCTGTGAGTTTGGGTTGTATTCAATAATATTTATGTATAGTAAATACAACACGTTAATTGTATTCTTGTGTTATGAGCATTTATTTATTCTTTTGTGATGGAGAAACGTAAACGTGATGACCTAATTCACAATATTTATTGCATTAGTATATCCCACGCTCCGAAGTATCGCTGCTGGTTAATGATTAGAAGAACGCACGCATCAAAGTTTCAGTCATAATCAATTTATTTAAGTGGTAAGAAAGACGTGAGTGAAGTTTAAGATGGAATATAAGTTAGTGGGAAAATAACTGTCTAAACAATTATGTGAAACATGCGCTTTTTCGCAAGTCGGCAAGTCTAAATTTGCTATTGACTGGATGTCAGATAACTGGTTTATTTGGTCACTGATAAGCAAGCAGAAGCAAGGTCACAGTCTTCCCAAATTAGGGTTAAGCCCGGAGCTGCAGCCGCCGGGCCGGAGATAAATAAAAGTAGGTCAGGTTTTTATCAGCTCTGTCTTACTTTGACTGGAACTAGGTAGTTCGGATGTAGTAGAGATGTAGAAAAAGTTCGGATGACGTCAGTCATTTTAGATTTTAAACATTTTTAGTATCAGAGCAGGGCAGAAATGTGGGGGAAGAATAATATTTTGTAATTATTATATCTAAATACCATTGATAATTGATTTTACTGCAAGAACTTCGCAAAAATTAGTTAGGGAAAAAATCTACGTTACTTCTACGTTCTATATACTTCGGTTTAAAAGATGAATTTATTAAGAGGTTTTCTAAAACCTCTTTATGCGAATGTCGTTTCACTCTGTCCGTCCGTCCGTCTGTCTGTCTGTCGTCTGTCCGTCTGTCCGTCTTTCTTGATGGTGCTTGTCTAATGCAGTAAAGATATCTATCTCGGGAACGGTTCAATGTTGTGGAAAACTGTTTTCGGATATCGAATATTGATGACTTTGGCACAATCACTTTTGATTTATCACTTTGTAGGTCGCGCGCTTCAAAGTCAAAGGTCACAGGTCATGAAAATTTCAAATTGCGACCTATATGAAATGTGGTATTGTTGGAAAGCTTTAATAAAGGGGGTTCTATTTACATCAGTCACATTGCCCTTTCATGACCCCAGGGGGCGAGGTTAAGGTCAAATGTGAATGACATTTTTCTAATAAGGTCAAGGGGCTTTCAATATTTCAAATACAATACCCTTTTTGGCATGTGACCTTTCTTGACCGCAAAATAAGGTCAAAGTCATGCCCTGACATGACCTCCCAGGGTGAAGGGGCTGTCATGACGTGAAAATGACATCGTGACGTGACAATGGCGTCATGACGTGGCAATGACGTCATACCTGATGCCTGACGAAAACCTCTTCGTTATGTCGTTTACAACGGTTTATTTCATGTTAAGATTGGTAACCATCGGCTCGGCGTGTTTAAATTGGTCAATTAAAATAAGAAAATGATACATGAATTGAGTCAGCTCAGTGAATACAGGCTTAGCGTCCTGTCGTTATTACCGTTTTATTGCAATTGATCTAATTTAGTTTAATCCTACCAGACAGAGTATAACTGAGACTGAGAGTTGCTATTAGTTCTATGGCAAAGCCAGTGACTACTATTGGGAAGCTTAAATTAACTTACAAAAGATAAGGGATGAAAATTAGGCTCAAGGAAAGGTCATTATGATGTATTAAGTTGACCACTCAAAAGTGCTTGCTTTGTGAAATTTTGATGATGAAAAATTGCATGTGCCAATTGAATATATGAAGTTTAGTTAAGCTTTTGTCATAGGGAAGTGTCTCTTTTCTTTACCAACCCACCAATTAATTGAGAATATTGGGCTTGATAAGCCATGAAGCCAAGCAAAGAAAGATGACAAATGAGCCTTTACAACGTTTACGACTATTCCATCTCCGGAGTATCGGTGTTTTTGTTGTAAAAATGCAATTGAAGGCATTAGGTTTTCTGTGTCAGTTATAGTCTCTTCTTCATCAGTAAACCAATTTTTGTTGGACTCAACTTTCAGTTTCAGTTAAGCCAAAAATGGAATGAAAAGAAATATTTAAGCGTACTTTTCTACGATCTTCGAACCTCAAAAAGTTCCGCAAAAGAAGGAATCAAATCATGGGCCCGTATCTCGTTTATCTTCGAATTTGTCTTCATTTTCCTTTTTTTCTACTCTATTCCTTCACCAACCAGTATAAGCCCCACCTAGGTAATTGCTTTAGACAGAAGATAAATAGGTATTTACTGCGGCCTTTGCAATTACGTAGAGTATGTAGAAGTCGTTTATCGCCCTACCCGGTGCGCCCATTTCCGTGACGAGGGGAAATATACCTAGAAGAGTAGAGGAATTTATTTCCTTCTGGATCGATCAATAGCTTCTGAACTCCGTTGCTTTGCTTTTATGATAAACTCACGGCCACGGCGAAGTACAGAGTTAGAAAAAAAATGTAAGCTGTGTTGAGTAATTTATGTCTACTTTTAGTAAGGACTTCCAAAAAAGAATGTATCAAGGAAGAACGGTTTCTGGAATAAAAATTACCAGAGTATTTTTGTTGTTTTTGCTCAAAACAATCCGCACGTGGTGTCGATTGAGTTCCGAAGCCGTGGAAGTTGCTTTTATTTTTATTCATTGTCTGTGTCATTCTATCATTGCTATTATTTCGTGTTTACTGCTTCTCCGTTCCATTCCATTCCAATAAAAAAACCTTCTAAAACTTCCTTCAGAGGTAAAAAGTGTCCTTTAGGAAGTTGATAAAGCAGTAGTAAAAAATAATGTACCGTACCTATAATATCATCAAAAGAAAATAGCAAAAGGGAAGGTTTCGATCGGCCGGATATGAACAGGGTTGGTGGAGTTTAGAATTAGGAACTTCAACTTCAGTAGATAGTTTCTTGATACTTGAAAAGACAGGTAAACTCGTGGAAGAACCCTTCAATCCGTTGGTTTGACTTGACATCGCCACGATAAGATCTATGGATTGGATATGGATCAATATTGTAGTATTGAGGGGTTTGTTAATCCAAATTCATTTATCTGTCGCACCTAAAAAAGTACTCCTTTCTCAGTTTTACTTTCTGTAAAAGTAAAGCTTGTGAGCATGTAATTTGTTGGGTACATACATACGTAATTTCCTTAAGCTGACGAATGAAGACAAGGTGACAAGTTTTATCAATAACTGCTTATTTTACTGAATAATGCTGAATGGTTAGGCTAGATATGAGTTTGGGGAAACGATGAAGTCCTAAGATGATGATTATGACTGGCCACAAACGAAACTGGTTAATAATAGTGCGTTCTCTTTAGTTCTACTTAACTTTTAATCAGTTATTTCCTAAGGTTTCTATAAAAAAAAGTTAAGCCTGGCCTAATCTATTTACAATTACAATAATCATAATAGAATACATTTTTTATTATAGCTATTTTGCATATGATGTGGTTTCTGTTGAGGTACAATAAATTGAAGTAAATTAGGAGGAAATGTCATTATAACCAACTTCATTAAGGCTTCTGTCGACCTGTGCAATATTCAATGCAACTGTTAGGGCTACTTACTATTATTATACTATTGCTTTTGCTTTCGTAAGTTGTGTTGCGTGATTGAAGTTTTTTACGGGTTTATTCACCTGACCATAAAGCACAAGTCGGGCATGCATGTGTTATTTTTATTGACGGATGTGTTTCTCATTCTACTCATGAATGATGAATATAAAATAAATAATATTGATATGCAAAAAATCGATGTAAAAAAGTAGTATATTTTCTATTACAACGCATACGGTCTGAGCATTTTAGTGGATTAATCGACACATTTACGACGGTTTCCACTGGCAGTATTAAATGGAAGAATGTTTCTTGTGGAAAGTCTACCTACACAATACAACGCTACGCATGCATTGCTCGTTTAATTTGTAAAGTAGACAATTCAGTAATCTTTATATGTTCTTTAATTTCATAATTCAAGACCGTTCAACTTTAAAATGAATTAGTAAGTGAGACAGATATTAAAATTATTTGATATATTCTTCCATATCGTTAAGGTAAATTAATCATGCTCTCTCCATGCGGCCATGTCGAACCGAGATTTAGGATGCATGAAATTTCAAGACTAGTAGCATGGCAGAATTTATTACAGGAAAAATTATAATAACTAGTCCTATTTCAAGTTTTTTGACGTTATTTGACGACGCGACAGGAAGTCAAGCGTAACATGTTGATTGAATGTTTACCAACATTTACATAGTCCTGTTTCCTGTAATAGGAGGAGAAGCTCTTTTTATGGTGGTTAAACTATGCATTAAAGTTTAAGGGGATCACTACTAGCACCGCATCCATCAATACATAAATGAATAAAATGAAATAGTGTATTCAGTTTTCAGTTTATTAGTGATGGAGTAACAGATTTCCAGAGAGTTCTAAACATTATTAAGTAGATAGTAGATCCAATAAGCTTAACTAAACTAAACTGATAAGATGATGAAGGTTTTTTAATCTTATTATAATGTTTAGGAGGATGGGTGAGTTGTGAGTTCATCCTTATGATAAGCTTGAACTTTAAATGAATAAATGCCACGTCTGTGTGAAAATGACATCATTATTTTTCTTTCCAGAAAATATTCCTGGTCGTAATGTTTAATCATTAATAGAGATTTTACTCATCGTTTAAACTGAACAGTTTTCTAATGGCTTAAGGCAAGATAATATTCTGGGTATAACTGGTTGAGTCATTCAGTATTTTTTATATTTTAGATGTGAAGTAAAATGCAGCAGAGACAACATCACAACAAGAATAGAATAGAACGTCAGTAGAAAGTGACGGAATGAAACAAAGTTGAAGAGAAGTCAAGTTGATGTGGACGTGGAAATAAGTTTTGGCAGGATTAACATAACCCGTAAATAAACAACCCGAACCTTTAGCCAGCTAAACAGTCTGACTCTTAACGAGCCAGCCACCCAAAGCGTAGTGAATTGATGCAAAAAATTGACAGAAATCCGCCGGGTGACGACAGTGCAAAGAAGTTAGCTCATCGCCAAAATGCCAGAAGCCAAGGGGAAAGAAAATATTGTTCCATCGTCTCCTAAAGGTGGTCATACCAATGGAACTTATCCCGACTCACCAAACACAAACGGAACTAATAAGGAAGCTAAAAGATTAAAGGGTGGTAAAATGACCATGGCTAAAATTCACCTGCTGGATGGGTCGGATTGGGACTGTCCGATTGATGTAAGTTCATGATTTTAAATGTTCATGTGTGGTACTTCTCTAACGTAAATGTCAATTACAACATACCTTTTAAAGTTTTAAATGAAAAGAAAAAAAAGCGTGAATCTCTTGTCGTCTTCACGAACACTTTTCTCATTAATATTCTCTAGAAAGGTTTCTGAGTTGATTTGATACGATATTTTAGGACTATCTAGCTTAACGTATGCGTTGAACTTAGTTGATAAAGAAGAGATGCCAGACAGCGGAAACAGTAAATTTAAAAGTGTAATCAAATGCTGGAAAAGGTTTGCTATGTTGAGGTTTAATTATAAATAATATACGATGATAACGATAAGGTTAAGGATGACGTTGAGTTTAATTATTATGACAATAATGAGACAGAAAAAACTGTGAATGGAATCACCACACCGGATCAATTTTTCGTTTCGCATCACGTACTGGTACCGTAATCCATAATATCTGTTGGTTTAAATTATGGATTGAGTTTGCTCTCATCCTCTAATAAGTCGTAAAGAGACTCAGTCCAGTACACAATAGTAATAGTAGTATTGTACGGGATGAATTAATGAGGAGCACGGTGCAAAAATACCATTAGTGAAGAGAGGAAGGTAGAGTTAAGGGTAATAAAATCTTGGGCGAATGGATTCTAGAGTTGGGTGGCATTAGAGTAGAGAGCCCGATGCATTAAAGACTTAACATGTACACCCTTTTATTGATGCAATTGTAATTGTATGGAAATAAGTCAACAATCGGACGACTATAAAATGAAAATGACAGGATGCATATAGGTTAGTAAATTTCCAAACAAGTTTCAAGTTTCGTTTACCCCAATGACGACGAACGGTGCAGCATTGGAAGCTGCAATTTGGTAGGAAGGAAATCTAGGAAACCACTTATTATTATCGCTCGCTTGAAGTAATCAATAAACCTTTAATTGAATGGATGACTTTGAGTAGAAATAAAAGAAGAAAGGTCTTGTAATTTACTACAACTTAGGAATGTTTATTAGCAAATGTATTTTAGTTTTAGGGAAGCGGCTCTTGAAAAGGACATTATGGCATCGGTCGGTTCAGTAGAACTAGAGAAAGAAGCAAAAGTTGGGTCTAGTTTGTAGTTTTGTAGTTCGTACTTCGTAGTCGTATCTTCAAGAAACTTATTTGGTGATAATTTATAAACGCTTTTTGGGTGAGCCCCCATATATTTTGAGTAAGTGCGTCTGTGAAGGTCTAATACTTACCAAATTGGTTTAGTCATTAAAGACCTTCCTGTATGGACTGACATTTGTTACAAGATGAGCTTAGTTAGTTGGGAAGTAGTTGTAAAAATCGATCCCTTTATGCTACCAGGCTCATAAGAAAGTAAGCTTTTAACATGTGCGTTCTGTCACCCCGAGGAAGTTCGCCCATAAGTTCAAGCAGTTCGAATTAAGGAAAGAAGCGAAGGGGTAGGGTGTTCTTCCTGAGTTCTGTTTGATAGTTCATTTCATATCCCGTATCCGTACCAGCGTACTTTCAGTACATTTCTTCCTTAATGAAATATGTTCTTTACTTTAAAAAAACCAATACAGCTGGATTTTTACTGCAGAACAGCTTGTTAAATTCTGACGCATCTTTCTCATTTAGTTTGAATCTTTTACAATAGCATTACTACAACACAACTGGAAGTAATACAGGCAAACTTATGAGATTTTTAATGCCGTAAAAGCAGAATCTGTCTGTAATATCTTAGCCTATTTCTAAGAGTGTATACGATAAGATAGTTTATAACAAGTAAGTTTGAAGTTAGGTAAAAATATTTTACTTCTGTAACGGAGACCCGATGACAGATTCCATGTTTTTTAAACTTCATGCTATTTTAGGCTACCTAGTTATAGTTAATTGTATGATTTATGGAATTTTACAATGGGTGGAATGTGAAAGTAAAAGCAGTACTAAAATATGCTTCTTTTTGGCTTGGGTTAATAAGGCAATCCTAGCTGGGTGGTGCATGTATTGTCAACATTTAAGTCGTCTCGTGGATATAGGAAACCCTAGCTAGCGTTTAAGGCATATCTTTAAGATTGGAAATGAAAATCAGTGTAACCCCTTGTTGCATGGGCAAGCATTTGTGTGTGTGTAAAGGTTTCGTATGCATAATTTATTTGAATTATCGTTCCACCAACCAATAACTTTCTCCAAAAAAGTGGATTTCTTCGTACCAACCGTCCAAGGCTCGTATCTCTTTATCATGAATTGTGATTCGGTTTTATACCCTTAGTAGGTATGTCGGTATGTGTAGTCCATACCATGCCCGACCGAGGTATATTCCCCCCATCATGTTCACGGTTGATGGTTACTGTTTACGGTCTCTTTCCATAAATGAGTGAAAACACACCAAATTCAATGCAAACGTATATGGGTAGCGGTAGACGAGCTAGCGATGATGATAGTGATGATGTCTGAGTCTGAGACTGAGACCAGCATTATCGATCGTATTTTTGTTTGCAAACTTGGAAATGAGATTTCACTTGCCTATGCTGACGCTAAGTGAAAGGCATTCTTTCTGTAGATTCAGTGTAATATTGCATTGTCAGTTTTTTTCACTGCTTCATTTCCTTTCAATGAACAAATCTCAGATTTCAAAGCATCCTTACGAACAGTAGTACAAGTACACTTTCTGAAATAGAGTCAGGGTAACTGTCCACGTGGGACCGTCTTGTGTTATAAATGAATGAAGTCTGATGCGATTTAATGCCTGCTTTTATTGCTTCTTTTCAACAGAGAAAGTCCAAAGGTCAGGAGTTGATAGACAAGGTATGCGAACATGTGGACTTGTTGGAGAAAGACTACTTCGGGCTAAATTATAGGGATCAACAAGGATACACCGTGTGGGTGGATAGCGACAGAAGAATTTCGAAACAAATGAAAAGTAAATGTCTTGCGTGTTTTTTATTTACTTTGAATTAAAAATTGATTAGAAAGGATTATAATACTTCGTGTGCTTTTTGTAAATAGATGATCCGTGGGAGTTCACGTTCCAAGTAAAATTTTACCCTCCTGAGCCATCCCAGTTGCATGAGGATATTACTAGGTATCAACTTTGCCTTCAAGTCAGGAATGACATCTTATATGAAAGGTATTTCTATTGAAAGATTCTCAAGTAGATCTCTGGTTTATGAGCGGTGTAGGAATTTTAATTTGACTTTACGTTCTTCACAGATTACCGTGCTCGTTTGTGACACATGCTTTGTTGGGATCATTTTTGGTACAATCTGAAATGGGAGACTATGATGCAGACGGCCATGGAACAACTTACCTAAGAGAATTCAAATTTGCTCCCAATCAGACCCCAGAACTTGAAATGAAAGTTATGGAGCTTCATAGAACTCACAAGTAAAGGATGATGCATATCTTAATTAAGTAAAATTACTGACGTTTTGGGAATGAGCTTTTAATAATAAAAGCTGACGTTTTTTAATGTTTTTTTCAGAGGCCAAACTCCTGCAGAAGCTGAATTGAATTACCTTGAAAATGCTAAAAAGTTGGCCATGTATGGAGTTAGTCTTCATCCCGCTAAGGATTCCGAAGGTCTTGACATCAAATTAGGAATTTGCTCGTCAGGTCTTACCGTTTATCGAGATAGGTAACAACAGGGAGAAATAACTGAGTTTCATTTAATTAAATTGAAATTGTATAACACTGCTGATTTTTATTTCAATTTTCTTTAGATTAAGAATAAATCGTTTTGCATGGCCGAAAATTCTCAAAATTTCCTACAAGCGCCAGTATTTCTACATAAAAGTGCGGCCTGGTGAATTCGAACAATACGAACCTACAGTAGTTTTCAAACTAGCAAACCGAAGATCTGCAAAGCTTTGCTGGCGGACGGCAGTAGAAAATCACGGCTTTTATCGTCTTATGGCCCCAGAACCCCCCGTAAAATCTGGGTTCTTTCCTCGGTTCGGCTCAAAATTCCGCTACTCAGGAAGAACCTTTTATGAAACTAAAAATGCGACAATTGATCGCGTACCACCTAGGTTCGAAAGAAGCCTGAGTGGAAGAAACATCGCCTCCCGAAGTATGGACGGTGTGTTAAAATATCTGTTAATACTAACTGAATCAATCGCATGCATATCTAATTATTTTGGTGTTGGTTTTAGCTCTGGGAAGACATGGGTCAATGGATAATCTAGAGCCAAACAAAAGGCATACATTACCACCTGAACAAATACCTGTGGAGGTCAGTAGTCCAAGTAAACAACCTAGTAAGGAAGATAAAAAGAAAGATAAAGTAAGTTTAATTTAATCCCTTTAACTTGTTTGTTATGAAACTTGTTCAACTTTTAATAACTGCCAAGTGTAGTTGTTTGTGTGTATGCAGTTTACAGTCTCGAACGAAAAATGCATCTGTGTAATGTTATGAGTTTTTACTGGTTACGAAAGCATAATTTCAGGTAGGCATTATTAAAGTTAGTATCTCAACTAGTAATTCTTTCTACCCTTAAAGTAAGCATACTTCTACGGAACTTAATTTAATGCACTTCCAGAAGCAAAAGGTTCTCTAGATTTTCTAAGCCTTGCTTTATCGTCTTCCTTAAGCTTACGTCTAAAAGTGTGGGTACACTTATAATTGTTAAAAATTAACTTTGCTAATAAAAATCGAATGGTTGGCTCAGTGCGGGTCATTGGAAGGTTCCACCAGTAGTTCGGACGAGGGAGAATACGACACAAAAGATGGGGATTCGTTGGATGAATTCCTTCAAGACCAATCAGTGCAGCAAGAGTCTGATGAAAAGAGGAAGCAAGTGAAGGCGAAGGTACGATCTTTGCCTGATCTAGCTTCCTCCAACCTCCTCGCTTATCTGAATGGTTTAAGTCTGAATCTGAATTCCGTAAATGTCGATGAATGTTGCAAGCCTTCAATGAAAGAAGGTCTAGCCTCCTTCTATGCTCTCGTTAATCACCAGCATAATAATTATGCACTCGAGTTAGCTTTTCGTTCTCGAAAATCCATTTGTGTCGAGACCACGGCGTATTTACAGGTACTAACAACAACTAAACTCAAAAGTAAAGTCAATTTTCTTGCTACTGTAATTATTGTTCCAAGTAACCTTTCAATGCCAACGTCTCTCTTGTGCGTGTTGTGACGCCGTGAAGTGGTCTTCTTAAATCAATATGCCTTAGATCTAAAGGCTGTTTACAAAAATGATGTACTTTCTTTTGAAAATCTGTAACTTTAGTGTATGCTTGTGTGACGCAAATAAGATTTATTGCCATACACCGCACCGGCTGAATGATTTGTCTTACTGCTTTTTGGAAAATCTAACCAACCTTGATCTTCTGCTGATCTAAACTCCTACTGTTAATTAACGTGAGCATGTGATGCATTGAAAGAGTTGGGATTATTTTAACGTTTAAGATATTTCTTATTTCTTTGACCACGAAGTTTGTTAAGCTATTTATTACTTCTGTAAACTATTATAACAACTAACTCATTTGAACTGAAAAGGTGTATATTGAAGTTGTTTCGCAGCCGCATCGCAGTAATATTTAGAACTATGATTTGTTTTTCCTCCTTGCATCTTTAAAGTACGTTACTGGAATGGCCGACTGCATATTATATTATTATTGTTGCTGAAAACGATATCTAATACTAATTTGAAAAGTGTACTGATTGCCATTTATTTTTGCTGAAACAGAAACCCATCGGAGGAGTGGCTGTCCTTCCACCGATTAATTTTACCAAAGAAAAGAAGAAGGATAAATCGAAGGATTCCGATAAATCAGAAGAGTATTCAGTGGAAGAGCCCCCCAAGAAGGAGAAAAGAAAGAAGGGCAAAGAAGCGGTTGCCCTTACAACGGAAATCGCTAACGGAAGCACTGAAGTTACACCTTCCAAAAAGAAGGTAATGCAACCTTCTACTAATGTTTGGAATCCATACTGAGCTGTAGATAGTTAGAATTAAATTACAGCGCACACACATTTTCTTGTAAGTTTGTAGAAGTTATGTACGGACAGTAATGTAAGGCCAAAGCTTTCATCGTTGCGCATGAATTGAATAGGTTGGTAATTGCATTATTCATCAAGTAGATTCAAAGTCATGTCCATTTCTTAGTTCAGCTCAGTAAATGTTGTTTTTATTTTGCAATGCCATTTTACACTGCAAGGCTATTTATCGTTTTGTTTTTATTATTTTGTTTATTTTTGCACGATATATTTTTGTAGACTGGTGGCTTCTTCAGTGGAAGCTTATTCGGAAAAAAGGCAGTGAATGGTAACGCTTCTGAAGGGCCCGTGTCCCCCACGTCTCCTGAAAGATCTATTAGCCCTTTCAGCTCTTCATCAATTGTTGACCAAGATAGATCAGCAGGATCACCTGGAGCCATCCAATATACTAAAGAGTATGAATACGAAGAACGACCTATTGATGACTCGAGGTACAAAGGAAAAATTCCTGGAGTTACGGCTTCCGCCTTTACATATGAAGGAAAGGATAAATCTGGCACAGGAAGTGACTCATTATCGGGACTATCTAGCCCAGAAACTTATGACAAGTCCCCTGGTATCAAGAAAGCCAAAGGAACTGCGTTTAATTATGCTCCAGGCGATTCAGATAAGGTTAGGGAAAGTGCTGAACGGAGAAGTAAACAGCTTCAGGATATGGCTCTCGGTGCGGGAGACATGTCGGGTATTGGTGGCTATGCTGGACCTCGCACGCCAGCTGGAACTCCAGTAACAACTCCTGAAAAGGATAAGGGATTTGATGTTGAACAGTTCGGAAATGAAAACCGGTTTAAGAGCCCACAAGAAAGCTCTGCTCAGTATGGGAATGAAGGGAGGTTCACTGGTTCAGCCTCACCACAGTATGGTAACGAAGGCAGAACAGCATTTCCAGGCTTGCAACAATCTTCTCAAAACCCGCCTTCACCAAGAGGATATTATGGGCAGCAACAGCCACCTTCGCCGAGAGTGCCTCATGGACAGCAACAGCCACCTTCGCCGAGAGGGCTTCATGGGCAGCAACAGCCACCCTCTCCAAGAGGATCTTATGGACAGCAACAGCCCCTTTCAAACAAGTCTCCCTCGCCAACCCACTTGTATGCGCCAAGGCCATGGAGTGCTGCAAGTTCTGCTAGTGGTGGGGCCTACGGGCCAGGCGATTTAAGTACCAGTCCGACCTCAGGATCTAGGAATAAAGCGTCAATATTCTCTCAACCTGGTTATACGACGAGCTTCTTAAGCAAGCCAGTGTCTCCCATTCCATCATCTGGCAGCGTGAGTTATCAAAATAGAAACTTTGAAGATTCTAACCAGCCTTTATCAACTTCAACTCCGATGAGTAGTGGAAGTGGAAATGGGTTTGCTGAACAATCGCCTAAAAACCGAAGGGGGGATTCAACTTTCTCTTACGCCACTCCCGTCAGGCCATTCCATCCCTCTGAGTCTATGATAACTCATCCAGGGACGCTTAATTCACAGATACAGACACCAGAGTCTGGTTTACGGAATATAATTGGAAGGGCCACGCACGGCCAAGAGCAAGCCGAGGACTCACATAATTCTGAAGTGGATAGCTTTGACAGTTCATCTAGTGAAGAATTTGAAGAGTATACTGAAAACAAAGTGCCAAAAACTGCCGAGCTTCAAGACCCACCTCCAGGGATTCGTAAAGGGAGCAGTAAACGAGGAGAGAAGGGTAGAGGAGGGGAAAAGGGTAGCATGAAAGCTGTCCAGGCTCATATTATTGAAAATAAAGGTGCTTTCTCAAACGCTCCTAAAGTAGTTAAAACAACGACAAAGCAAACTGTTGTAAAAGATGCCGATGGACTGAGGCACAATAAGCATGAAAGAGTTGAGGATTTGACCCCAGGGGGAAGTGGTATGGTTACAGTGTCCACTACGTCCAATGAGGTTTGTTTTTGTTTTTGTTTGTTTTTGATTTTTTACGGGTTTTTCTTAAATATAAGGGTTATTGAATGATACATGGTTTCCCACATGCATGAAATGTCACCTAAATACAAAGTTGGGTAAGCTGTAGCAGCAGCATGTATCTAACGTTGCTTGATTTCAGTAGTTACTCTTCCAGTGGTGTTAAATGCATTTGAGTAGATTTGTTGGTTGTTGGTTGAAGTATCCAGTTAAAATGGTTGTTTGAAGTAAAATGCATGTATTGCTTCTTAATTAGGCTGAGGCTCAAGACGGATCTGGAGATAAGGCTCCACACATTAAAGCCACGAAGGTAACCACTCGAATGGCCACATCGGTTGAAGATAAGGAAAAAAATGCTACCACGAGCCAGGTATGACTTAGAATTTGTAGTGCTGTTTTGATTGCTTGGTTGATGGTAAAGAGTTTTGCTAGTGTGCTACGTTTCTTCAGATTGGTATCGCTTGAGGAAAGCATTTTAATTTAATTGAATTATAATATTTACCGTACCGTCATCTGTTTGTAATTTATTGTGTGATTCCAAAAGTTAATGCATCTAGTAAACTAAACTATTCTAATCGCAGATTGAGGAGAAAACCTTTACCCACACAACGTCAACTCATGCCAACCGAACGGAGCAAACGGTTGTGACTCAGGAGGTTCGGGCAACGGCTACGGTCGTTACATCTGATCAAGGGGTGAGTGTTTTTTAAACAACCCATTTTTTTTGACACGCTGAACTTCAACTTCGGATGGAGTTACAGAGGGTTTGGTAATTCCATCCAACAACAGAAGTATTTGATGTATACAAAATGTAAAATGTTATTGCTTTTGCACGTTGTGTAGAATGATAAGCTCCATGCAAATGGTAGGCGATTTAGCACGGATAGCACTGGTGACGACTCAGGCACTCTGATTGATCGTGACCCTGTGTCTCGAGATAGCTTTCCAGGGGTAATTGGTTCTAGATTTATTTTTTTACAGGCTAGAAAAGAGCCTGATTTCCTCTGCATTTTTTCAAGGACCCTGTTTATTTCTTTTGCTCTTAAATCTGCATATCTGGGAGCATTCTCAATTTATTGATTTCAAAAGTTGTGGTGTATTTTGTTTAATTAAATTCTAACGTTGTAAAATACTATTGTTTTTGCTACAATACTTAGGTCGTTTTTATGCAATGCTTTCTTTTAGTACTTTCCGTATTATTAAGTGTAATAACTGATGAGGTTCGACGAGTTCGACTGGAGCTCTATTTTTCTAAGCTTTACTCTAATACTTCCCTTCTCTCGCCGACTTTAAGCTTTAATCTGCAATATTTCATTTGTTCTACAACTCACTCAATCTTTGGAATATCTCTGTCGATACTTTCTGTAAGGAAAATTATAATTAATTATTTTAAAATTCTGTAAAATGTAGGACTACGGATCGAGTGGCGAGCCCCCAATCGTGAAAACTGAAAGCATGAAGTACGATCGTATGGGTGTTGTTCCAAGTTCTCAGGCTCAACCTACAACTCATGTACCTGTTGTACAAACAGAAACTCGAAAGGTATAAAAGATTTTCCAGAATGAATTAAATGTGTCTAGGTTAAATTACTATTTTGTGAAGAACTCCTATGAAACGTAAATGGTGAATTTCCAGGTTGCAATGCAGTCGGAAGACGGTTCTTATGTGGCGACAGGAGAAGTAGTAAGCTCTCAAACGGTTAGCTCCAAAGTTCGAACTGTTGAAACAGTAACGGTAAGTAAAGAACCCTTAATTTTGTTTGACTTTTAAGATTTTATCCATTTACTTACAAATTATAACTAATTATAACTAATTCTTATTTGATTATCTGCAGTACAAAACGGAGAAAGACGGGGTTGTTGAGACCCGTGTTGAGCAGAAGATAACAATCCAATCAGATGGCGATCCAATTGACCATGACAAAGCGTTGGCAGAGGCAATCCAAGAAGCGGCTGCGATGAACCCAGAAATGACTGTAGAGAAGATTGAAATTCAACAGCAGACAACTCAATAGTTTACGGGACTCGTGTATACCATTCTTCTTACGAGAAAAGCTTTTTAGATTACATGAACTATTAATTGTTAGTCTTCTTAGCGTGCATGTGCACTTTCTCCGCCCTTAGTTAACACGTCTTGATCCATTGCTAGTTATGTTTACGAAGTATTGTGATAAGATGCATCTAAGGGAGTTGCGGCGCATGTGAAACTAAACTAGACAACTTCAAATTGTGTTTTCGAACTCTATTAGATTGTAATTATTAGCAGCTAGCTACTTACTAGATATCGTAAACGTACCCTCACGAACAAATCTCGTTATCTTTTTCGATGAAAAATACCTTAGTTAGACAAGTTTTCATTTCTCTAATTGTCGAATCATACTAATAACGCAAACATTGAGAACTGTGTAGTCTTTCCTGTATGAATAGAGAGAAAGTTAAGAATTAAAATTGGAGGCTGCTTTTAAATCTAAATTATAATTAGCTCTGTTAAGAAGGCAACTTATATCCGTCGTTTAGATTAGTTGTTGTTAACTGCTCTTGCTGCTCAAACGGTTCTTGGAATTGAGGTCTGATCGCATGATAAAAAGCTTAAATTTTCTGTTTTCCCTTGAACGATTCACAACTCCACGAACAGTACTATATAGGTAGTAAGTATTGTGTTTTTACCCAGAGTTTATCAAGCTTTGCGAACGGATAAAATGCAAGTACTACATCTGTGACATACTGTTACGATGACAGATCTCGAAGTATCTTAAATACTGTGGCAGCTCGTTTGGTTGTGCTACATTTGGACTGCTTTCAAATAATTTGGTTTACAAAATAGGTGCATCTTACGCGTGAACTGGTGCAAACTAAGTTTCCGACTTCCAATTGCCTTGAAACCAGAACTGGATTTCGGCACTTGAAATATTCCTTACGTTTAAAATAAAAAAAAAACGACAGCCTCACATTCCAGAGTCGTATTTAAAAAAGATCGAGATATTTAGGAAACTTAAGTTTTCTTTCATCCGCTCTCTCAGATTTAATTATCTTGCCCATAATTTTGATCCATCTACAGTGTCTCTCTAAATTACAAAAGTATGAAAAAAAGAAACGCTTATAGCTGACGTAACTTTATTTAAAACCAATTTTTATTTATAAACGATGACTGTTTCCGGTGTGCCAGTCTTGTCCATTTTTTAACTCTGAAAGATAAATGTTAAAGGTATTTTATAGTTTTGACCAAGTCTGCAAAGCAACAGTGGCTCTCTTCGTTATTATTTCTAAAAAAACTACAAATTTTATGTTAAAGTTGTTGTTTATGGGATCTTAAAACTGATAACTCAAATTCAGTTTAACAATTTATTAACATACACGTTTTGTATTATATTGCTGATTTCCTAGTTGTGTTCTTTACGATTAAGTTCTAAAATTATATTTTGTTCTTATATACAAACCTGTTGTATAGTTAGTTATCCTTGAAAGCTTATGCCTGCCTAGAAATGTTGAAAGAAGGAGTAACTTGTTGTGTGGAAGCAATCAATGAGAGCTGAAAAATGATGCTTGATTATTAGAATTAGTTAATTATCCTATCGTTGTTGAAGCATGCATTTTATGCAAGGTAATTTTAAAGTAGCTTCTACAATTATAAATGACTATTCTCTACTTTTTATTTCATTACCTGTAAAGCGAACGAGTAAATGAGATAAACTGCTTTAATACTGGAAGAAATATGTAAATGTTTTTAATACGTACGTACGCAGATTCTTGCATCTTGTTAAATTAATTAATTATAGTTATGCATTAGTTTATGAATATTAAGCAAAATGCTTTCTTTTCTTACCGTTGTAATTGTACATTTTTAATTAGAATTTTATTTAAAGAAAATTCTGGATAGCTTTAGCTTTACCATACATTATAATAAGCTGGAACAATTATAAAATTATAACTGGAGTGTAGCTATTCGGCAGATTCTAATAAAAGGTATAAATAAATTATTGAAAAATGAAACTGGAACCAGTGCATTTGGGTTATTTCACTATAATAAAGTACAGTATTTCCCCTAATTAATTCCCCTAAAATAAAAATCCCCCTTATCTTACTCATGTTAAGCATTTTCTTCAATTTATCCTTCTACACAATAATTCCCACAGGGGAATTAAAACGGGAATATACAGTACCCTAAATCCTTGCCCATAGACCGCGTCTTATAGATGGAAAAAAATATGTTTTTAATCGTGTTGAATATGAGAGAGATACCCCTTTTAACATGTAAAGGATAGGCGTGGGGCGTAATACGCGAGGGCGGTATATGGGTGAGGATTTACGGTATTTGCATTTATTTACTTCCCTTTGTTCAAGAAAGTTGGAAGGGTATTGGAAGAACGGGTTCGTGGGAATTCTACCGCCAACAATCCTCTTTGCACATTTTGGTCAAGAAAAATAAAAATAAAAATATTTCGAATTATTTCGAACCGGTTTTTTAATCTAAATCTGTCAGTTTTTGTAAATTATAATTAAATTACAATTGTTTAGTTTAATCAAAATTAAATAAAAGCACTATTCTTCAAGTATTTATAAGGTTTCTCTCCTGTAAACAGCGTAAAAACATGCTTTTTTGGTGACTTAAACTGGACAAATCCTTACTAATTGGGGAGGGGGTGTGCCGGAATCTTTGTAGGTGTGCCCTCAAAAGCTGTGGGACATTTTGACCTGCCTTTTAAAATAAATAAGTATTTAAAAATGATGGTTCGAGGGTCGGAAATAATATGGCAAAGATTAGCCAGATTATCGACAAAAGAGTCGATTAAAAATTCCCGAGGAATTAGTTGGATTTCTAATAGTTATGTTAGAAATAATGAGTCAAAAGGAACGGCAGGATTTAATAGAAGAAGGACAGATAAATGGACAGGCTTATCTAGGAAACCGTCAACGGTGACCTTTTATTCTTCAAAGGTCACAAAAAGAAAGGAAGAGATGGTGGAACCCCTTGCCAGTAAAGATGAAGATTTCCTAGCATCTATTAAACCAAATTATGATGATTTTAAAGAGCCACACCCCCAGGAAGAAGGTGTCTTATCATCGGAAGCAGCCTCTGGGGATTATACCTTGAAGTTATCGGACGAAGAGCTTCAAAACATCACTGGAGGGGATCCAGACCTTATCAAGAAAGTCCAGTATATTCAGCTGGAGCATGAGGTTTACAGGTAAATAGAAGGGGCTATAATAATATAGTACGAATCTATCGACTTTCTTGTTCACTAACGTTGTATTTGTATTTTTTTTAGACAAGAAGGTATGAAAGTTCCAGCAAGGATCAAGCTAAACCACTGGAAAGAGCTGGTTGACCTAACTTCCCCCGGGGGACGGCGAAAGTTCTATAATTTCTTGTGGACAAATGAAATGAAGTCGGAGAATGATAAGGAGAGGAAGGCTCGGATAAGAGAAGAAAGGCTGAAAGACTTGCCCCCGCTTCCACCTCGGGAGGTTGACAACTTCGGGATGACCTACGGATTGACCAGGAATACCCTCTTTCTTCGGCTTTATGACTCAACGATAAATAAGTTCTACCACAATAAAGTCGTTAATGCAATGATGTTCAGCCGACCTTTGGTAATTGACTGTGGATACGACGAGTTCATGACTCCAAGGGAGGCCAAGAACTGTGCCAAACAGTTGGAACTAGTCATTACAGATAATAGGACGCACGAGCAGCCGTTTGACTTACACTTTTGTAACGCTCGCCCTGACTCCAAGGTTATTGAGTATTTGCAAAGGTTCATCCCAACCCTTTATGACGACTCCTTTCCGATTAATATTACAGAGAAGAGTTATTTGGAAGTTTTGCCTAGGAAAGAACTAGTCTATTTAAGTCCTCATTCAAGGGATGTTTTGGAGGAGTATAGGGAGGATGAGATTTATATTGTGGGGGCCATGGTGGATAAGTCAGATCCGAGACCTTTTAGTTTGGCCAAGGCGAAGAAGGAGGGACTGAGGATTAAGCAGTTGCCGTTGGATCGACATCTTATGTGGGGACTTGGAGGAAAGTCTTTGACGCTTAATCAAATGGCGAGGATCATGCTGGATTTGAGGCTGACGGGGGATTGGAAGGCGGCCCTTGATCATGTTCCTAGGAGAAAGCTACAGAGGGAATTCCACCCTTATGATAAGAATGGAATGCCTTTACCAGTAGAGGAAACACCGAGAAGAGAGAATAGGTCTCAGGTTCTGGAAGATTTTGAACTCATTGGGCAGAGAAAAGGGTTTCGGAGGTCGGATAGAAACTTTGGTAATGGTAATAGTAGTAGTAATAATCCAGGTTATTTTCAACGCCCTAATAAAGCACCGCATTGGGAAAATAGTCAGGCGAAAGTTAGGAGTATTAAGTATGACAGCGACTAATTTGACATTGTTATTGATTATGCTAACAAGATGTAAGTTTGACGTTAATTATTTCTTATTGTGTAAGAGTATTTAAATAAGTAGTAAATACACTTCTGTAGACCTTGTTTTGATTATTGAATAGTTCGTTTGAACGATTGTGTTCAATTTTGATTTCATATAATGCTATTTTCGCTAGTCTCTTCGAAAGTTTTTCCTTGTAAAAATAGTGTCCTGTTCATAGGGTGTGAATAAGCGAAATATTTCCTGAAAAAATACTGCCAGTGGACTCCATCCATCAATCCTGTTTTTTAGATCTTATAAATCTTACAATCTCGTCCTCTGGATTTGACTGGGTCTAATCAAAGTATTCATTCTTATTGCTGCATAATACTTGCATGCAAGCAGCGCATGAATTAGATCTATAATGTTTTGCTGAAAAAATTTAATTAAATGGTAGACCAAAGAATTGTGGAAATCCGTATTTATAGAACGGAAAACGGAACGGTTCGCTTTTTTCATTATTGAAGGCCTTGTCAGAATCAAAATCTTGAGATATCATTGTAAAATTTGGACCAAATTGAATGTTTCAAGCATTTAGAACATATTTTTGAAGAACTTATTAGGATTTTTTTATATCATACGCGATTGATTTATGGGTTTATGAATCATATATGCTTCCTTTGTTTATGTGTAGTAAACAAATATCCATGCCATGTATGTAAAGTAGCAGCCATGTCAAGGACGCTTACATAAATATGACAGGAATTTCAAGGGTGGTGGTGTTGGAAACTGGGACGACTACCCGTCGAAGCGTTTCCTCGTAGAAAGCGTGCGCTGCTTGTGGGTTGATGGGATG
>JAQFZX010001267.1:0-32795 GCA_034682405.1 Hydroisotoma schaefferi | reverse complement strand
CTGTATTCTTGAAATACCATGGTAACAAAACTAGGTCTAAAAGTTTGTTTGGATACATGTTTACGGTCCACCCAGTACATGCCAGATTCAGAGTAACGAAAGTAAAAGTTGCCTCAGTACCTAAATAGAACCTTACATTTTTTCAAGACTTAAAAAAATATTTTCACAAAATGCCATTTGTCGTTTGACTCTTAGTAAAACTTCCCACCTGTCATAAAATACATAAAATACTATTAAAAGGTAATTAAAGTAATTTGCTATAACTCGTTATCTTATTGTATCCGTTTAAATGCAGCTAAAATGCGTTAGCTAAGCTAAGCTCAAAAGTTGAGCGATGATTTTTATTCAAAATTCCTAAAATGAGAATAAAAAACCCATTAAACGGCCAGTGCTCCTTTAAAATAATTTTTTTCTAGTCCAGTTTTACTTCATCATTTTTATGTATTTTAAGCTATAATGAGCCTAAGAGAGAAGGTCTGTGGAGATTGGGGAAGTCTCATGCCGAGAGACATTAACTAGGACACCGTGAGACTTTTTATGGGACTTTTTACTAATTCTTGTCATCTAAAATTTGTTGTAGGTGCAGAGTGAATAAGATGTAAGAATAATATTATGGTCTACATTATAAACGAAAAAAATTAGATGACAAACTAAATCATGAAAACTTTCAAAGTTACACATTCGGTGATTCTTTGAAGAGTTCCAAACGCTTTTAATTGGATTTAAGCAACGCAATTGACCAGGATTCGTTCCTTGCAATTTTGCAAAAGACGAAGACGAGTAATCCTAAGATTGAAAGTCCAACCACAAAACGACCGTTGCATTGGAAAGCTTAAACTGGGTTTAAAATTACCCTGCTTAACTCAAGCTCTTCTACACATTGAATAGAAACCCACAACAATTATGCCACGTTTCTTTCTTGTATACTTTAAAATTGCAGAGTTTCCAGAAAAAAATAGAAATCCTTCTAGATGCTTACTTTTAAAGTTGAGTCAGTTACCTAATTTCACACTTGGGCGAATAAATACAAACCTGAGCAAATGATAATTGCCTACTTCATTGGGTTTTTATTGTGTTTTAGATACACTACAAAAGTTACCTACTTACCGCACTACCTATCCCTTTCAAAAAGCACACGCTGTTTGATCATTTTCCCTTTAATACTTACCTAAATGTTTACTAATCGATGAATTATTTTTTGCATCCACAAGTAATCTAATCCTAATCCTTATCTAAAATGACTGGTCAGTAAGTAGTCATTTTAGATTGGTCACTTTCTTAGATCTATTTGCTACTACTTTTTGAAAGTTTAGGAATGAAAGTGAAGTTAATGCGTTGATGGAAAAAGTCTCTAATTATCCGAATCTTAACTTATTTTCTTGAGAAACTTCTGTTTTAATTATAGTTTTTCAGCTCCTAGTGTTAGCAGTGTTGAAATGGAATTAAGTGGTCTGAAATAAAAAGGGCGTTTTACTATTTTACCTAAAATCCATATTATTAAGGCATCCCTACGTAATAATTTAATTAATGATATTCCTATAAGTCCTTAAGTATGCGGTACTTGAAAGTATTAATTACTTTTAAAATTACACTCGTCTCCACTTCCCGGATCTGTAATTACATTACAAAGAACGAGGAAACGGT
This sequence comes from Hydroisotoma schaefferi, assembly GCA_034682405.1. Taxonomy (NCBI): domain Eukaryota; kingdom Metazoa; phylum Arthropoda; class Collembola; order Entomobryomorpha; family Isotomidae; genus Hydroisotoma; species Hydroisotoma schaefferi. Next base: position 31,151 of record JAQFZX010001267.1, on the reverse strand, counting down.
TGAATGAAAGTGCATCTTTTGCATTCAAACTGATTATAACTAGTATAATATTTCTATATTTGCAAACCATTAAAATCTCTTTTCATCGATCATAATAAAATGATCATTCATATTGTGAAAAGAAGTGTCGTTCTCGTTGTCCCCACTGTATTAGCCCTACCTTTTGTAATATTTTTTGTACCGAATGATTGACGTTTTAATTCCATGTGGTTGAGTGAATTGCCACGAGGTAAATTACATACACTTAACATTTCGTAGGCTGTTGTACATAAGTGGTAATTATAAGTACACATAGACGCTCTCCAAGACGTGAGTACTGTTTGCATGACCGTAGGTAGGTAGTATAGGTACTCGTTAAATGTAGGTCTTTGATACCAAAACATTGGAGTAACACAGTCTAATCATAATTATAAGTATTAAGGACCACATTAATAAATTTCACTTTTTCATCTGGGCAATAAAAAGTGACAACTCGGACGATGACACAGACCTACCCTTCTTATATTTCATAGAGATCTCTCTCTCTCTCTCACCCTTAGAGGCATTAAAAATATAAGTTTTATCGCTTAGTAGAGGATAATGTAGTTGATATTTTTTCCATTCCTCATATCATGCTCGGACTCTAAGGTAAAAAAAATAGTCAACTCAGGAGATCTTTCATTCGCTTTGGAAGTAATTACCGTGTTGAATTCATTAAGCATGCATGAACTAAAAACTAAGCCAGGTGGAATAAACATACGTACAAAAGGCACACACAAGCTCTTCTTGTGGAAGTTGAATTGGATTCTGGGTGGCTTAGTTTACTTTGTTAAAAGGAAGCGAATTACATGTTAAATTTGTAATGTAGATTGCTGTTAGTAAGGCAGTAGGAATTTACCAGGATGGGATTTCTAGGGTCGCTAATTTATGGGTACCAAAATACATTACTTGAGGTAATCGGGATTTACCGCATTAAAAATTGCTGGATAGATGACGGACATTCAGTCGGTTAAAAGGCACCGGTAAGCCCCTGAATGAACCCCTTCAAACTGTGGAAACCTCAATAACCCCCCAAACTCCAGAAAACCCTTTATTTTACTATGTTAGTGTGTCGCTTTGGAGCGTTGTAATTCAAACATTTTGAACGACTTTAATAGCGCATCAAGGGAAGTTAGGGAGTCATTAAGTGTACTATATGCTGTGGGGTTTTATTTATAGTAGTAAAAGTTGTACTTATGAATCCCAAATTTGTACACAATATGGTATACTTTTTTTTGTTGCTACGACTTTTACTTTTTTAGGTTAATAAAAACGCGTTTTGATCTACATATTATCGCATTCGTACCGCCGTTGCGGTTGGTAAATGCTTCGTGTCTTCTTGTGCATTCATTCAAACATTCCTTAAAGTTGTTGTACATTATATGCAAAGTTAACTAATTATTCACACTTTACTTCATAATCCCACAAGAATAGGAAAAATCCCTGAGGGAAAGATTTGTTGTAGAATTAATAGGATTTTAGGCTTCGATGTAATTCACGCCTATGTTTTCCCAGAAGCAGAATAATAAACTTACATTTACTTAAACTTAATAGCTATTAGTAGAGAAGCTTATGCAGTTGACTTGAAGGATTTACTTGGTTGTGGATAGAAAAATGTTAGTTACTACAGAACTTGTACTGGGACATCTATCTGTGAAATTATGTTAAGTGTAGTAAAAAGTAAGTGGTCCTTAGGCTTGCGATGATTATGAAACGCATCCTTTTTTGCTTTTGCTAACTTTACTTTACTTTACCATGTAGATGGGTACAATAAAAGTTTGAATAAAAAAAGGATGGAGAATAATTAATCAAATTAAGAGTATTACTCAGTAGATACTTGCCTCTTCTTGGTGGTCTTCTTTACTTATTGTCTGCCTTTTACTAAACTACTTGACGAATTTAATGGATTGGATATTAGGATTTTCAAAACAATTAATGCCAAACAGTGGAACGTCACTTAAAATATTAAGTTTTGACAAGGATTTGAATTGTTTGGAGCTTATAGAAGCAGGTATAGTAGTTCATAAAAAAAAGTGAATAAGATTATTTTCAAGCGCAAATTATTCTTATCCTTTGTTCAGATCCTATTTACATGATATGGACTTTAATAATAGTTTAGGAGCTACTTTGAGATATGTAATGAGTTAAATTAGCAAGCTAAACTTTCAAAATACTTCGCCTTGTATTTTTTAATGGTCTGTAACTCTTCTAGGCAGTATGGCTTCTTATCCCTGCCAGAATATAACCGAAGCAGTTTTCTGCTTATGATTTTGATTAATTAGTTCAAGATAAGAGGAAGGGCAAGAGGAAAGTGCGTTGAAGCGTTATAAAAGTTCATTAGTTTATCGGAGTAATTTGAAATCATTCATTACTTATTGATTTCCATCATGCAGTCTTTGGGAGTGGGCAATTGGCACTAAGGAAAGGGAAGTGTAAGGTTGTTGTTAACTAAATAATAAATATTGAATTGAACCCCAGTAGCCAGAGTCAACAGAGGTTTTGAATTAATCCTGGCCTAAGCTGCTGTAGGCCAATACGCAAAAAGATGGATTACTTCTCCAAATTGCAATCTGTTCAGCTTGTCCATGTGGCTGATTATGACTGTAGTGTGCTTGTGACTGGGCAGACAGGCGTTTGAATGAAGTTTACTGGTGGTTTGCAAATGATTTATTTCAAAATGCTAATATTATATTGTTATCAGAATCTTTATCAATATTCATGAGCTTACAATAGACATATCTCTTTCTATTTATTACTGATGTAAATGCATGGTCCCTCAATGTCTACCAGATTCGCAAATGTCCTCCTATGGTATGCTATTGTAATATATTTTAGGAGATTCTCGGAAGAAGCAACACAAATATTATTATTATTTGTGTTTCTTATCGTTCAAATAATGAATTCAGCAGAATGTAAACGCGATAACAAAGCTGGGAAATACATGGTGGTACTTGTAAAAGAACAAATAACTAATAACTTCAACTCCACGATATTATATGCATTGAAGGAATTCCCACCGGCAAATAAATACTACGATCAATCATCTCCTTCCTTGATGGTATTGTTAAGTGTATTTTGTGCTGTGATGCATATTTGTAATGCTTCAAAGGACCTTAGTTCAAGAATGAATTACAATTTTAAAAGAATCTTGAAGAGTGTGTAAATCTTGAAGAAATGATTTCATATTTTTGCATATTTATTATCGCAACTTATCACTTGGCGTTTAGTCTCAAGTTCGAAAGTACAGCCAGACTGCCTGTTGCCGATCGCCATGATCTACAGCTACATACAACTACAACAAAGCCAAACTAGTCATTTCTCAACTGTATTATAATACTTTTAAGAGGACGTCATATAATGTGCAAGTACTTCATTTTTACATAGTCAGTATACGGATGGTTGAAGGTGGATTTGGATTTTGCACATCTATCCGTCATTCCTAACAAGCTTGATCTATCCAAAACTTCTTGTTTGTTAGCCCAAAGGGTGTCAATTTATTTAGTAAGAACAACTTTTCCAATATAACGTCCAAAACACTACACACTGTGACTGTAGTGTGATTGTGTGATTGCGTATATGGTAATTCACCAAGACTGGTTTAGCTTCCAAGTTGTGAATGATTGCATTGGAAAGAGGATTGTAAGCATTTCTTGCAATTGCCCGTTAAACATTTATTTATATGGATATCTACGGATATTTTTTTGGTTTATCTCGTTCATTCATCTCAACATAACTATGGCATGAATGAAAACAACTAAAATGACACTATATAGGCCTGGCCTGACCTTAGTGATGTAAAAATGGGACGATGGATGTTGGGTGGTGAATGGTAACAGCTTATAGCTCTTGTCCTTTATGTTTTCCAAATTGTATTAATTTATTTTGCATTTATTTACTATATTTTTTAAAGAGTTGAAAACTTTTTAAACTGGGTAATTATCGTCATGAGCTTTTGGCAATATTTGAGAAAGTGATAGTGGGAGAATAAAACAACGATGCATTTATTAAATTCGGAAAACGAAAAATTGTATCCGAGAAAACATTGTTTTTGATTGTGCAGTTAACATCTTAGAGTGTAGAATTAAAGAATTTCTAAAACCAGAAGTCTCTTTAAATTTCACTTAGCTTTTGCATGGCATACTATATTTCTGAATTGTAATTCTTAAGCTTATTCTCTATTGTTGAGCGACAGCAATAACCAGCAATAAATTAAAGGTGATTATAAAATAGAGTCAGGTAGATTCCATTCCTTTTCTGGTAAAAATTAATATATTTTTGACGAAGCAAGGAAATGCCAAACTGTGGTTTTTTGGCTAATCAAATAAAAATCGTTATCAAGCTAGCCACTTGTCCGCTTATCCTCTACGAATGATTACTTGTTAGCTTAATTTTTACTTTTCGTAACCCAATAAATTAGTAATGATTTGACTTTCGGCCTAGAAACTTGACATGGACTAATCAAACCAAAGAAAAGAATGGAAATCAGAAATATTAGCAGTTGTACTTCAGCCCAATGAAATGAGCTTATCTGCTCAAAAAAGTAACAATTACTCTGCTTCTGTGCATAATTTAATTGGCATTCGCATGTACTGCTCTTATACAAATAGATTTGACACAGTCCATTCACAATTTACTGTGGAATAATCATTAGGTAGATGTTCACAGTAGGAAGAAAAGTTGAACCCTGACCTCGGTAAATTCAACAAAGAAAGAAACGAAGCGTATGGCTGGCTCTTTACTCTTGCTTGGTAAAATTGGCGAATGATTTCAGTTTTCGGCAATTTGGATTTCAAAATTAAAATTACTGGTGCAATAATTATCAGAACAATGCAAAGAAACGAGCACTGACAACTTCCTGTATCTTGAACCTTTCAACCTCAGCAGCGTCTAGAAGATGAGGATATTCTTTTCCAAATTTCTTGACATGCCACTCAATAAAATTACACAACGAGTGTTGGTTAGAAAACATTACTTTTGATCTGTTTCTAGTCAACTAAACTACATGCAATATTTCAGCCAGTTGTTGCATTGTATACATGATTTTATGATGTAGAAACTTAATCCGTGTTGGCATTTAAATCGTTGTCAATTATCATTCCACCTAATTTCAAATGACATATATCGATCATGTTTGAGAATCAATCAAGTCTCGATTGTTATCCGCATGCCAGCATGCATACTTTTCATACAAGCTAAATAGATATTATTTCCATTTCTACTATTTAATATTATACACCACTCACTACTACTACACGTATTACTACAATCAAACCAAACTTTTATATGTTAATCCAAAGTTGAATGTATATGCAGATGAGTAAAAAACCAGTACTTGAAAATGTAGAAATTAAAGTCCAATTAAGTATAAAAAGGTACTAAGTACAAACGGCTAAAGTTGTGTAGAATAAACACGCCAGTCAATGTCGAAAGGAAAACTTAAATTTTTAATGCGAATAAAAACTGCTCTATAAAAACTTGCTATAAATGTTTTAAGGATTTGCGAACCTCAGTATATAGCTGATAGCCTCTTTGAAGGCTTACATAAAGACTCAAGTCTCAAGGGGATGCATTTAATTAATTAGACCATCCGAATATCTTCAGTCTAGTCTACTTTACCAAAGAAGGATCTAATTAAGTAATTGATAGGCAACCATCATTCACATGACAGTGAATGTCATACTAAATAAAAAGAATATAAATTTCCCGTCTATAATCTATCTGTGGGAATAAAGATCTGAAGAAAATAACGTAAACCAAACCAATCCAACTTGAAGCAAGCAGACAAAAACAATTACCACAGAAATTAAGAGCTTTTTCACACGAAACGGTCCATTTAAGTAAAACGAAATCCATTAATCCATCCAACCTTGTTATAGATACTCAATGGACATCGTCTTAATATGCAAAATGAATATTAATGTCGAATCAAACATGGGAAATAATAAAGTAATGTCAGGTAAGGACACCCAGAAGATTATAAGAACTTGATCATGGTCACAATAATAAAGAACACCGACCGCAGCGTAGGCAGTAGTAGTAGTTACAGTTGTAATGTTTATCTTTACAGAATATAACACGTTTCATTGGAATATTATTAACTTTCATTTGATAGAAGGAACACCTAAAGTGACTAAATACCCAAACAAGACTGGGCTACTAATGAATGGCAACATATGCAGGCATCCGTAATTATGAAACTAGATCGGCGATATAAAAATAATTGCTATACCTGACTCAGGTCAGACGGTGACGAGAAAAAAACATTTACTAAAATAATTGACATCTTGGAACAACTAATCTTGAAATTAAAAAAATAGATCAAACGATGGACAAAGGATGCAATACTTTTTATCCGTAATAAGCAAGCGGGTGCAAAATCGAAGTAAGGAAGATCTGCGTTAACCTTTACTTAATTTGTACTGATTCATTGTAATTTTTGGGTCACTCTGTAGTCTAATTCGCGTAGGTATGAATTTGCGAATCATTACAGCTGCTGTCATGAATCAAAACTAACCGAACTTGTATATAAGCTAAAGACTTCAATCATTTATCTATCTGCATTCTGAATACTAATTTTCTAAACAACTCAACCACTAGTTAGCAATACGGAATGTTCCTCTTAAAATATGGACGCATTCATTTCTTGCAGTTTCTTCTACTTGAAAACCTCTAATTGCAGTAATCATTTTCATATTCATATTGAACTTTGTTTTTCTAAAGTATTATAACGTTAGTCTAAGAACTGCCCAGCAACCAGCTACTTACTACTAGTGCTTCGTACATTGTATCAAGTTTGCCTTGCCTAGTTGGCAGTGGGAATATCGCAAGTGTATTTTAATCGCCAATATTTTATTGTCTTTATTAATTACATTATGTGCACACTATGCAATCAATAATACCAACAAGAGCGATATACATAGACAGTAGTAGACTCTTTTTTTCTAATAAAATGTAATGAGACCAAATAAAATATTTGATAATCTCATCTCAAAGACCCTAAAGCTACCATAACCTGCTTTACATTAAATAACGCGTTAAAATGCATAGAGTCGTGTTATTTTATTGTACAACTATCCATTACTTGTTTAACTTATTCTGTGTTTGTGGTATCTTTAGTTAGGTCAGTGAGGAACTTATTTATGAGAAGGAGTAAAAAAACAACAGACGGCATTGTAAAAAGGATCAATGCAGAAATGAAACCACGGTTGTATTTCGTTTTACAACTTTTGTGAATTCATTTATTTTTGAGCATGTATACCATAACTTACAGACGTAATATATTCATACGAAATAAAGCATCAAGCATCAGCCATCCTTCGTTTGTGATTTTTATTTGTTTTTGACTTTGGATTTTATTTGGCAATTTGTAATTTATCATCCTGTACCAGAAGGAATATTAAGAATGAAAATGAAACTGTAACAGGTTTACTGCAGATTAAGGAATACCAAGGTAGTCATTAATTAATCTTGTGAGTAAATACTAAAACAAATTTTGTGGAAAAACGTACTTAAATTTATCTTGATGTTTTTTTCCTTGCAAACTTTAATGCACTTCTGCCCTAGAAAAGGTTGTAAAAGGAATAAAATGCATTATTTTACTTATTATCTAATCTGACGATCAAGAGACTATAAAACTGCACAAGTAAACTGCATAAAACAAAGTCAAACGTGATCCTCAAGATCACTTAACCTTATCAAAAGCTGTTATCAACTGAAAAAGAGGAAGGGTACTGTATATGGGTTAATGGTGATGGAATGTTTACTATGAATATTTCACCCATTCTCTACTACGCACTATAATTGAAAGTAATTGATTCTTTGGAATTGCTATGATAATTATAAAGGCATGAGTCATCTTTCCCATTTCCATTTCTTGGAGGTACAGTCCACATTTCGAAATTACTGTAGTTTATGAAGCAAACGTCAAAAGAACCTTCAGCAGTAAGGACTATGAAAACGTCGTTAACAAGATTACCTATTATTCACTTTCCGATAGTCTTACTGACGGTGATTCCTTATTGGTATTAGAATTATAAGATGCAGTCATTTATTTTACCATGGTAAGTTCTAAGAAGGGTAAAATTGCCTCTGTAAAAGTTCTAGAAAGGCATACATAATTTAGATTAGATTAGAATAAGTTCGAAGAAATTTCCAAATATTTTAAAGATGATATTTGTTGTTCGGGGTAGACAGACATGGCTTTATTTATGATCCTCTCTTTGCCTAGCAAGGGTATTCTACATTCTACAGCGTTCTTTGTGTGAGTTAGTATAGTTAGCTTGTATTTGATATTTTATTATAAAAGCGTTAGTACAAGTAGAAGCTCAATGTAATGTAAATTTTCAATCAGTATAAAACGGATAAGCCATAATTTTTCGAGTTGCATTACAACAAACAAGGCAGGAAGCTTCAGAGGGTAAAAGGCCCGCCCAAGTTTATTGCTACAGTTTTAGAATTCTTTCATGACGCCTGGTCTAATCTAGGGATTAGATTTTCAGTCAGATTACCTACCACCATGTTATGCGTTGTACCATTTTTGTAAGATTTTGGTAGTTTTCGGGTATTTGACGTTAGGTCAGAAGCAAAAAAACAATCCTTGGGTTAAGGTGTATTACCGATTATGAAAATTCCTTTCCTAGAGGTGAGGCGATGTTGACGTTTTCTGTATAATACATAAATTGAGAATTTTCACTTCCTAATGAGGGGTGTACTTAAGATAGTTTTGTGATCTTCAATTTAGCAGCATGGGGTTTGATTTGGTTTAGGTAATATAGAGATCATTTAAAAGTCCTTTGAAAACAATTATTTTAAAGCCAGATTTAAACATAAATCCAAAAATACACGCAATACAACGAAAATTCCTTTCAAATGAAGATTTACAGTTCTTTTGTAGCAGTTTTGCTTTTATTAGGATTGGAAACTGCAGTGGCAGCGGATGTTTCTGTGTTTGCCGTGTAGACACTTGACGAGTTTTATTTAAATAGGTTGAGAAACACTTTGTACCAAGGTGGGCAAGGATTTGGGGGCTGGGGGTGCTATATTCTGTGAGAGTCCTACCTACCGCATTCTCAATTTTTATCCATTGTGCATATGCAAGATCAAGCCTGTTAGTAAAAAAAAGTCACAGCCTGATGTAGATGATTGTAGTAAATGAAATGAGTTCCATCAGAAGAAGACTTAAATTTTTATCAACTGATTGATGGTAAAAAAAATGCATATGCATACAATGCGATTAGTGGTCCTTTATCGACCCCCTATGTCCATTGTTGAGGTCAGCGTTAAGCGGGTTTGAGTTTAATGTAATGCATGTAAAATAAAATATTGGGATTCGGTGTTTTAGACAGTTTTCTCTGAACGTTTTACTAAACCACTTCTTTCCAAGCGGGTAAAGTCTTAGCCACGGGCCAAACCTCCCACCATACCACTCGTATTAATAATAATGAAGTGCCTATCCTCAAAAATCTTTCAATTCTGAAATGTTTTAATAGGATCACAAGCTTTAACCAAAGAAAGCGACAGAATAAGGCAAATAAATCACTACTACTGTGGAGGAGTTCTATCCAATCTATATTTGACACACCATCTCATTCCATTATACCCTCTATTCTACCTACAGAAAGTAAGAGCAAGTTCAAGTGATTTATGTACAACTTTTACTTAAGATTAAAATAGTGATAAGATTAGGCATTGTATTCTACATAAATAAATCTTATCGTCTCCTTAAATAGCGTAGGTAGGTCATAGTACTAAGTCACTTCACATAGACAGAAGTAGTAGGTGTTTCTTATTGGACTTCATTGCTAACCATTTCATTTTCATTGTCAAGCTATAATGTCAACAAGTAGCATAGAGATAGGAAAATAGCAAAGCAAGTAGAAGCTGTGGAAAATATTAATGGGATGCAGTACAGTTGTATTTTTTGTGACTACAATTTAACAGGAGGAGTTCGGCTTATATTGAACTTTAAACAATTAATTTTAAGTCGTTTTGCATAAAATTTTGGCTACCTTTCTCAACCATTAGCTACTATAGCTATGAATGAGAATCATGGGTAAAATAATGTAACTGGACATGCATACTGTGGCTTGCCGACTGCCTGGCATCCATTTAGCCCTTTTTAAAGTCTCAGGTACCACGTAAAATATTATAAAGCAAAAACAATTATGCAGTAGCGTATGTACTAATGAATCGAGTGAAGTTCAGGCATAGTACAGAAGAATAAATAGTTGTTTTTGGTATAAGTACATCTCAGCTCAGTAGACACTATAATTCACAGGGGCAAAATAAAACCACGGCGATGGTGATAGCCCACCTATAACTGCTATGCAGAAGTTGTAATATTTGCAATAAATATTTGTACGATTTTACTAAAATGGCTTTTCTAATTAACTTGGAGACAGACCTATAGGTTGTACTACTTGGGCAAAACCCGAGGCTTTTATCTTTTTAAAACTAGATAACTACCTCCTTGCGTCTTGACTGTTATTGTTGGGTTAAGGTAGTAAAATTACAAAATTGAGTAATAAATAGCTGTCGAACAAAATCTCACTAGCTTCGATAATTATTAGTACAATATCTAGTTTTAAATGTTAAGTGTAAGTCAAGACGTTATTGGGCATTAGATTTTGCTGTAGATTACGTACGTTTCAATTTCTGGTGATGTGACGTTCATGTAAGTTAGATTTGATGGATCTACTGGACGATCTATTTTTTAAGGTTAAAAATTAAATTCCATTTCCCTTATTCTAACCTTGATCTGTCAATACCTCAAAATCCGCTTATTTTTCTATTGAGGTTTCTTGCCTAACGTCAAACAAATTGTGCATTTTATTTGATAATAGCGTATTCCCCAAATTACCGATTTCCTCGATAGAAAACTAGTACGGTTGAAGTTTAAAATTTAAAACGAACTCCAGGAAACTAATTGCATCCAGTATTTTGTGTGCGGCTAAGGTAAGGGAAAAATCCTACAACAACCGAATTTTAATTGATAGTATATACCTGGCTGCCTTATTTAATAGCTTAAGGATACAACCCAGTGAGTTGGTCAAGTGCTCATAGAATTTACAAATGTATAATGAAGATCAGCTTGAATTTTTCAGCTTCTGGATAAACTTTTGAATTGCTTCGGCTAAAGTACCAAGACATAATAATACATATAATAAAATGCTGGACCGACTGGTTTAAATTAATTGATTGTTTACGAATTTCTATAATGAAAGCAAGAATCGGATTAGGAGAAATTGAGAAACATTTATGTAAAAGAGTTTTACAGGAATCAGGTAAAGGTACAAATAAAATAGCCAGACTATATAGATTAGATTTTAGCAGGAAGGAGGTCTACAATTTTCGTATCCGGCCTGGCTAATTTGGAAACCGAAACCCACTTTCCGAAACTAGCGATAACCTAAGGATAGATGACATGATGAACTTTACCATACGATCCTTGGTCTTACTAAACGGTTACTTGCTATATAAACTCTTTTCCATTGTTTCAGGCTATCTCAACCCCATTTTAAAATTATTCTCCGTAGGAAAACACATCTAATGGGTCGGTCATTAACTTACGTAAGGTAGCTACATGATTAATAATTGATAAACTTTATTAGAGATATTCTTATTAATAAGATAAGTAAATTACTCCATAATTTTCTGTCTACATTGAACGATAAATGGCACCTTTAAACAATAAATCATGTACGATGTTGAAACAACAGGAAACAAAGTGGTATAGATCGCCAATAAAAAGGCAAAACTTGATAAAAAAAACAAACAGTAGAAAAATGCAATCCTTTCTATCTTAAAAGTTTAAAAGTCTCAAAAATTGTATCCAAAATAAAAAATGTGGTTTCAAAATTTCAAAATGGAGTCCAGAATTTCTCCCTTGTTAATCCTTTCTTTCCGATTATTTTATAAAACTTGGTGGTTTCTACCAAATATGTCGATGACATGGGACAAAAAGGCTAATCTTTTTACAGTTGCTCCCGTTAGAAAATGGATTCCCTGGATTTCCATCTTCTTGCTGGAGATTTTGTACACGCTGTTGATATTCAGCTTTCTCCTACGAACACTACTGACGGCAGACTATACTATGAGCATGAGTCGAATTGTGATGTACTTGTCAGCAACGCAGGGGTTTATTGCTACCATACTTGTAACAGTTTACTTTTTATTTAACGCCGAAGAAATCTCGCACGGATTCAATCGATTGATAATCTTTGATCTACAGCTGCATAAAGGCCAATCTAATTTGGTGAAGAAAGATTGGGACTTCTTGCGATTAGGTAAGTTTAACCTTTACCAATGGATTAAAATGGTAACTTATTCACACTAAAGTGCTTTCTTTCCTTCCAGGAGAAACCCATAACCCACGAAAAATTATGCGACACCTTCAGAATCTTATCGTATCTCCCACTATCAAGCTAACCCTGGCCAAACTTACCGTTCTGACGGTAACAGGTTCTCTAGTTGTTTGCATGCCGTTTACAATCCTATTTGTCCATTTGAAGCTGGATCCCGTCACCCATATTTTGACGGAGTGCTTTCCTTCGATTGATGTTCAGCAGTGGACATGGGTCATCGTTAGATTTTTATCGGCATTTTTCATGTTTGGAGAGGGAGCGCGTGTATGTAATTTTATTGGGTTATCTGGGCTTCTGATTCCTATAATTATTCCAGGAACATATAAAAATATCCTCAGCGTCGTTAATTTCGATATCAGAAAGAGGGACCCACAGTTAGGCTTGATGCAACTTGTAAAGTATATGGAACTTCATGAACGATTTGCACTGATTCTGGAGACAAATCGAACCTACCGAGAATTCTCCGCTCTGGTACAAATATGGGCTTGCCTGGATATGTCAATAATATTTTACTTCATAGGACTGAGACTGGGAGATCACATTCCTATGCCGATGTTTGCCATGTTCCCCGCTATGGCTGTGATCATGACCATATTCATGGCCCTCGGGTTGCCATACATTTGTGACCTTAATGAGTTTTCATTTGAGACGCTTCGTGAGGTGAGAAGGATCAGCGGATGTGGAGGTAAGTATAGGAAATATTTGTTAAGAAGAGCAAAGTCTTTGAGACCTTTCCAGACCCGGGCTTCCGTCTTGGACTACCGTCTCTTTCGACTTACAAGAGAAACCAAGGGAGCGTACTTCTGGGCTGTGCTTAACTTCACGATTACTGCCTGTTTGAGTGTGCAGGTTCCAGATAAAGTTTAAGTACAAGATTTGTAATATATCGGTCCACGCAATTTCAATGTAAACCTGAAATGTTAGTCCACATAGCAAGCTTTCGACTCATATACTGTTTACTCTCATTGTAAACTATAATTTACGTCTAAAACTGCACCATGAAATCAAATCAATTAAAAATTTAATTGATGTTAGAAAAATAAACATTTATAGTGCACTAATGTTTTTGTCGGTTTGTAATGTAATAAATATTATGCGTCTTAGTTAATTGATGTTACTAATCAAATTAAAGTTTTTTTTCGGTCGTGAATTTTTGCAGATAGATTTAATGTAAGTAAAAATGATAACATCACTTCAGCTCTTATTCAAAAGTTGGTACGGTAAGCGTTTACATTTATTCTAATCTTCGTTTAGTATTAAGTTTTTTGCATAAAAACGCTATACTATAATCGATTAGTTTAATGTTTGTCAAGCTATTAAGTTAAATGCGTAAGATTTGCCAATTTTAAATGTTTTTAACTAATAACCCTTGCATTTAGCATGCGTTCTTCGACATGATGATATTCCAATTGAGTAAAAAAATATATAAAATTAAGGTGTGAACGATTGTTAATGGAAATGTGACACAGTTTAGCAAAAATAAAAATAATTAGTTGGCCTATAAATTAATGTGATAAGATAAATCATCCAGACCGCGTCAGCATCAAAGGTAAATGTTAAAAGTGTCAAGTGGAGTGTTGAACAACGCTAAACGAAACATTTAAGTAATAATAATGATACTTACTGTTTATTAAGCTAAACAATTTTTTTTTTTAAACAGAGTAATGTCTTCCGGCCGTGAACGACACAAAAACTACTTATGTAAAATTTGTAGAATAATAAATTAATATTTTCCATTTATAAATGCAAATATCTAACACGCCGTTTGATGGAAACTTCTCTGCAAGCCTCGCCTCGTGTTCATTCCCTGTGGAGTTAAATTGCAATTTTTCATTATGCTAGCTGGTTTACCTTTGCTTCCAACAAGTTTTTGTCACTTGCCTTCCTTCTTTTTTTAAATCTTATTATTAAAATGAAGTAAAATAACAAAACTGGCAAGGGTAAATTATCTTTCTGGAATAGTAAATATTATTATTATTATTATTAAATAGTAACGGCTAACGGTACTCCATTTGATATGCGTAGGAAGGACACACTTCCGCGAATGTAGTGTTTCACATTTTTACTCTCGATAGATTTCAAAAACAGTTATATTCTGCCAAGGAACGAGCCAAACTTCTACCTGAAAAATGTCACGTCAGTAAATTAATGTGAAAAGGGTTGGGATGAAGGACCGATTAAAGTTTTTAAAACACAAAATACCGGTTTATAAGAAACGAAACAACGGGCTTCTGTATTGTCAGTTAAATTTACTATCGCTTTAAATTTGTCCTTTTTTAATAAAAAGAAATGACTAGGACATTATAGATACGTATTTTATTTGCGAGAGTAATGAATATGCATTTGTGCTTCTAAAAAACAAAGTTATTAGACACTAAATTGCAACCTAGAAGACGGGATGTCACCATTTTATACAAATTACGGCTTTCTATCAAAATTAGTTTATCCAACCCTGAAGCATGAAGCTACGCTTATTTACAAGAGTAATTTAGCTTAACAACGTATTTTTATTTTGAAACAGTAGCAATAGTAGCATCTATAACCATTTCTCATACTGTCGTATTTGCGCTCCGAAAAATGCCCTAATTTAAAGAGAAAAACTTCAAGTTTACCTTCAATTTGTTATAGCTGGAACTATTTAGAAAAATTGTCAACCATTTTCAACAATTTACTAACACAAGGTAAACGCTTTGGCGTATATGAAATTAGGCAATATTTTCTTTAGACCGATTTGCGATGTATCATCCATTATATTTGCTTTTAATATTTACCACCATTCACAGCATTTAGTGGAAGACCCCCAAGAACAGGAAGTGAAGCGAAGTTACAAGGATTCTACTCACTACGAAATATGTAAGACGATATATACTGCTGTGTAATGAAGTAGCATTCTCACTCTCTTCAAAAGACTTTTTAGCATTATCTGTTCATATTTTTAATGACAGCCCCCTTATTGTTATTTACTTCCATTAGTTAAGTTAAGTGAAGATAAGGAGGAAGAACTGTGAGCTAATGAGAGATAATGTGCTTGATATTCCTCTTTTAATCCTATACGTGAGCTCTTTCTAGGTTTAACGAAACCTCAATTATATTCCGCAGTGTATTTAGCAAAACACACGAGCTTGAGTCAGGAAAGCAAGTGAGCAATAATATCCTTCTTATTCGTCATTAAATTCTGTGTTACAATAATAATGAGTATAATCACTTCGTTACTCTCTGGGGTTGTATGTGATGTACTTAAACTTTAAAATATTATTACATAAGATTACTTACACATTATAAGAAATCATGATATGCACCAAGTTACTTTTTGAGATGATTGTCAGCAACTAACGAACTTATTATCTTAGCTGTCAGTCAGCAGTTTATTTAGATTGGATGAGGCAAAGGCAATGTTATACTAAGCTGGCTACTGCCCTCTTCTTGTTTTGTTCCTGGTTTAATTTTTAACTGAAGTTGAGCTGATGAGATGTACTGTGTTCTTACGCATACAGTTACATAGACTAAATGCTAGACTAAGATTACGAGTCTACGACCAGATCGCCAACGACAGGATGGTAACGACGGGAGAGTCAATGGACAGGATGGTCAATGGATACGACATAATGGTCAACGACGGGATGGTCAATGGACACGACATAATGGTTAACGACGCCATGGTCAATTTTTTTCATACCAAATTGAATTCCTGCCAACTTGCTTTTCACAGACTATATACTACACACCTAGTAAACCAGTCCAGTAGTAGTTATTGATGATGCATGGAAATATTAATGGTAAATTGTCATACCACATACAACGTGATACAACAAAATAAAGTAAAAGGTAATGTCATCGGTATAAAAGAACCCTTAGACAACTGAATCAATGAAAATTAAAAAACGTAATCTTATGTTGTGATAGTTCATCCTATTTGTGTTGTTTTAGTAAATTTTTAACCAATGACAATATCACTTACTTGTTTTAGTTATAAATGAAAGTAAATTTTTTTTCTGTTACGCGAATAGTCATACTCTATTTCAGTTGTTTTAAAGTTCTTTTATATTATATTAATTCAAAAAATTTAGATCACGTCATATGATAATTTACCATTAATATTTCCATCTCCTGTCAATTGACTCTCTTGTCGTTACCATCCTCTCGTTGACCCTCATGTCGTTGGCGACCCTGTCGTGTACCCAAGATTACACATGAAGAATACCATGAGATTTATATATAAGAACGGATTACGCCCGAAAGAGTGTATTTGAAAGGGAAACGTTAGTTGGATAATAAGAAACTGTAAGTCGTCATCATCATCTAGAGGTCTTACCGTATCATCTTCCTCTTCTGTCATTGTTCGCCACTTTCAATCATTAATTTTTACCATTGACCGTTCATATTTTTATGACTTCATGAAGTGAGCTTCGTTGATCATTGCTAAAAGCTGTAGATTCATAAGGTGGGGTCTTGCCGTATGTTAATTGTAGCATTCAAATTTATTTTTACTCTCACTTAAGAGAAGAGCTTCTTTTTTCTTAGTTATTATTCTAAACCGTCATCTTTTCTTCTTTCTTTGATTTTTCCGTTCTTCTATTTCTAAAAGAGAGAATTGTCTTAATTTTGTAAGAGGAAAATGTAGACATCTTGCTTATAGGATTACCTGGAGAAATATTGAAAGTGCCTGTCTTCTGAAATATATTTGGCGGACATTAATTAGGACATAATAGAAACGACATTATTTAATAAAATTCTTCCTGAAGGAAACAAATGGTACCTAAGGTGAGAAAACTCAACTGATTTCGATTCTCAACGAACTTAATTTCATAGTCAACATAGCTTCCCCTTTATTAATTACCACAACTAATGGCAGTTAATTCCTACTACGCTAGTACTATTATAGAGATGAATGCGAGTTTAACAAACTCGAAAGAATCCCCAGGATAATATCTAAGCTTATATATACCTGCTAATAGTAAAGCTGGTTTCATTCAACTCGTCCTTTCTTCAGATTAATGAAGGTATAATAATCCTACTACAATGAAACATAGATTGAAGCCTAATCTGCCGACAGGATGTGTTATTAAAACGTGCGGAATGAGTCTCATCGTTGCGATCAATTACTTGTTGAAATTGTTCATCCTCCGTTCGTTTCACGTGCATTTTTAAATTGTAATTTATTTTCATTTTCTTCCACAGTGCAAGGAACCGCAGGAAAAATTGCAATGTAATGTAAACACGACGTAGGACTAAATTGGCAAATGTTTGCAAATAATCATACGATACGGGAAAAGCCGGAAGGAGCATATCATCTCATCCTAATTTTGCAGAGAATTAGCAAAGGGTAATCATGACGAGCTCAATCTGACTAAACTCATATAGTAATCACGGAGTTAATCTCTTAAACCATAATGACGACTGCAAATATACTTCCCCGGAGGGAATTTGTAGAACATGTTAAAGCTTTATTTCAAACTTATTCACGCAAGTGAAAGGGAATTTTGACATTTCTCGGAAGTTTTCAAAGCAAGTTGTTATTTATTTTAAGCCATATATCCTATTTAGTTTTAAAAACTACAGTAAACCCCCGTTAGAAAACTGCTGGATACGATTTTCCAAGAATTAAGCAGTTGTTGATGTTTCTAAATAATTTTCTAAAGCTTCTTTCATCACAATCCGTTTTCATCTATCTTGCTCAAAACTCTTCAGTGTAAAAGAAAATATGACAAAAACGTTACTCGCTTGCTTGCGTAAGAAGAAGACAAGTTGACAAGTAAACGGGGTTTAGAAATAATAGCGGATTCGTATAATCCAATTTATAGTTTGTTAGTTGGTCACTAATATAAAAAAAAGCGAAGAAAGGCTTTTGTACTCATTGTATCATGGCATGTCGACCCTTTTCTGAGCAAGTTTTTTTGCCCATTGAAAGCATAAAGAACAATAACAATGGCATAACTTGGATTAGCACAACTTCGTTTAGGCATTTTTTCTCTCCTATTTTCAGTATTGTAAAAAAGGATGCGATGAAATAAGCAATAAAATGAAATGGGAAGACGCGATAAGTCCTTCGTTCTGCACTGCATTGAAAAAATGTATACTTTTACAAGAAAAGAATATGGTAGTTGTGGTGGTTTATGTGTGTGTTATGCTTTGGTTGGTTCACAGTCGGTGAGAAATTGCAACTTAATTTGTGAATTTGATTTGGTCTGTGGCTAAACACAGTAGACTGTCAACCACCATTACGTTACTTTATATGTAGTTTTATTGCTATTGTATAACAATAGTAGACTATTCTTTCCAATTATACAAGGCCCCATTGTGGTTTACATAAAGGCAAGAATTAAGCATTTCTAATGATATTGCAATTATACATAGTGCTGTGCTGAACAATTTCATCTTACAAGTATCGTTCATCCCGTCATCACCGTAACTTACTATGCATGCTAGAATTGTGAGGCAATGATGATAGTTTAATACCTTTAAAGAAAGTAAATGATTGTAGAGCACCCACAAATTCTAATTCTAGTTTATGAAACATCTTTTATGTATTTTCCTGCCAGCCGTGATAGAAAAATTGTACCAGTTATTATTCTCTTCTTTAATATTCCTATAATTTAACCAGACTTATAAGATTATGATAAGAATAACAATTATTTGATTCTGCTGATTGCACCCTTTACCTCTTTTTTGCAGTTCTCATTATTAAAAGATTCTTCTCATGCACTTTATTATAAGAACATGTTTTATGAATGAATTACTAAATGTATTTTAAATTTAAAGTAGGATAACATGTTTGAAAAGATTTATTAAATTAAAAAGTCTTGACTAGACATATTGTCGCCATTCTTGTACTTTAACTCTGTAGCTGCTATATTTGGTGTTTAAATTTATATTTTCTGCTGTATTACATTTTTGGATTACCAAATTTTGTAAATAGAGTATTGCAGTGAAGCAATTTTAAACCATAATAATACCGTTTTTCTCATTCTTCTTGTTCTTATATGAAATGAAAGAAAAAGCGTTTTTGTTCAGGAGTTGAAGAACGTCCTCGTGTTCTAGTTGTAAAAAGGATGTCACTTGCTCCAACACAATTTACCTATCCTTTTGTCGGTCCAGCCTTTTTCTGTTGTTTTTTCTTTATAAATTGCCTTCAATATTTCAATAAATTCATTTAGTATTTTGAATTTGAGGGATTGAAACGTGCAGTTTTTGACATCTGCTAGGTGATAACTGATAACGATCACGAGCGATAGTAATGCAATACTCGAATCACGAAGTGGCATAAGATCCGTATAAAATTTCAGCATCGTTTTTAACTACTGTCAAATAACTCGATCTAGATATAAAAGGAAAAACAAGCGTCTCTTCACTTTTTTAGAATGTGCACTTGGTTTCTGTTTGTATCTATACAAATAACAGATAAAGTCATCAGCAATCCTGCAACAGACCGCGCAGTAGGAGAAGCCTCTTTGTCCACCCACTAGAGATATTAAATTAAGTTGAGTGCTTAAAATAAAGCTAGTCATCCCCAACCCTAGACATGATCTTCGCTACTTATGCGAATACTTGCCAATCTTCTCAGGCATATATCTCTCTCTGTTTGGTCGTTGTCTTCATGGTCGTCTTATTTACAATCTTTGTGTGATGAGCGAATCTCCTACCAACTAAACTGAACCAACCAACCTATCATGAAACATGTCAAAACTACATAAGAATAGTAAATACGTAGTGTGAATGTGGGGGTGATTTTTTAAAACGAAATATCACGTACGCAAGAAGATAATAAAGTACAGCTTGCATGATGCCGTTCATTGACTAACTAAACGAGATGAGCTGTGTGTAAAATAAGTGCTAAAAAGGATCTTGGTCTGGATGTCCAATCGGTTACAAAATGGTTTTTGCATTAGGGCAGAGAATAATTGCAGTAGTGGTTGTAATGCAACTGTACTGTCTGTTGCTCTTTCTTGCTGAGCTGAACTACTCAAGATTTGCTATTGTGATCAACAAGATGATAAATAATAAGAAGCCAAGCCTACGTAATCATTCAGCCCTTCAGTTTGGAGTTTATGAGGATGACATTATTTTTTTATTCACCTGTTCAGCATAGGCATTTCAGTTTATTAATGTTTTTCCTTCTGTTGATTCGATTACGAATATACGGGCAGTGTCAACCGTTATTTATTTGGTTTGTTTTGTCGAAATTAATAGTGACTGCATTATTGTAAAACCAAAAGCTTCATAAATACAAAAAGTAAAGTACATGAATGACGAAATGAAATGATGCATTTGTTTGCAAAACTATACAATTAGTAGTAAAAGATCAATTGAAGAGCACTATCAGAGAGCAGTAAATCTCGTCTTCTGGAGCTTTTGTTTTCTTCCATCAGAGTTTAGAATAACAATAATTTAAGTGGTTTAAAACTGTTGCATAAAACAATGATGTGTGCTGATAATGCGACCAACCAACTATTTTTTAAGATTGATTGACAGGTGCGGCGATCTTTTCATGAAACGTTCATGTCAAATCAAAATGGCTTCAATGAACCCAGCCCTTTAATTATTATTCTTTACACGAATCCACTCATAAGATACTTTTAATACTACATATCGATATTGATTGTACTTGTAGTTTGCAAAACGGCTTTAAAACCCCAACCTTTGCGAATACCTTCTTGGTATGTGAACTAAAATTATTTATTGAAATTCCTTTTACTAAAAGCAGTATCGGCAAATTAATAAAATAACCTTTCACCAACTGGTATCTTTTAATGAGGTATTTTTATTTGAATCGAGTAACAACCCGATATCATTACACCAGGACAGGGCGTCTTTAAATTTCATTTACTTACACTCACTCCCTTCAAAATAATATGAATTACAATTGCAATAAAGACCGGAACGGAAGGAGGAAACGCTTAGAATGACAAAACGTACGTTACGATAAAAATAATAATTAGTAGGTTAACCCTTATACGATTGATTTCTATTTACTTTTCCACTTTCGGCCTCACGCTGAGCTTTCAAAATCTTATTGACATTTGACCATTTTGCATAATTTCAATTAATTAACGGTCTCTTGAGTTGAATAAATCAGCCAGTAAACAACAAGTACTATTTATCCTCTATACGGCATACATTTATGCACTTTATGCATATAAAACTAGCTACAACTAACTTACTTCTTACCCAACCGGTGGATATTCACCACTCTAAAAGCGTATTTATTTTATCGATTGCAGAATACAAGCGCAAGATACAGCAACCATATAAGTAATTAGTTGTTTTGTTTAGTGCTTGTGTGTCTACAAGATTCGCAATTCCGATGGCAATTATGTTCATACACATTAGGCCAGTTTGACTTAAAGGTCCATCGATTATCTCTTCCTATAAAATGACATGATATGTCATGAAAAAATCCTCATGTACATATTCTAGCATCGTACATCGTATGCAACGAGATTTAAGCCACCAGAGGAAAATAATAGTCGGTACTCAAACTCGTTGATAGTTCATGCCTGCGTCAAACAACCAATTATCTCATTTCAAGATTTCAACACCCACACTTTTCACTCCATTTATTTGTCAGCTTAAAAAATTAAGCGTAGCCAACTTTTTACCAAGCAATTAGCCGTACTATAGAAGCAACTGTAATATGAAGGTGGTTGTTGCTTTTTTATAGCATTGAGCATGGGCCGTTAAACGGAATTATGATTAGCTGCATAGTAATCCTCTTCAGTTATAAAAACAACAACAGAACCAAGGTGGCAAGGATAAGTGAATCAGACATGGACAGAGAAATTATTTTATGGGTTAGATTTATTATGCAAAATGCTCCGTTGCAAGTGGTAACCCTTTTCGCTATTAGTCGTTGTGAAAAGTAGTTGTTAAAAGTTGGAAAAGTTGTAATGTAAAAATTCTGATGCTGAGTTTAATACTAAAATTTATTATATAAGTATATAAGATAGTTAGTGGTTAGAAATACTGACAACCATTAGAAATTATGAGAGAGTGAAGTTAATGCTTAAAGTATTCTTTAAATAAATTCATTTCGTTCAATTTTTCAAATATTTTTTTGTACAACCCAAAATTACACTTTCAAAGCCTACAACTCGTAAAACCTTATCATGCTTAGTACCTTCGACAGCGAGGTACGATTAATTTTCAAAACAACATTAACTTAGGTATAACCAGTTTAATTGGACCCTTTTCACATTTTTGTATCAACATTTTCCAAAACGGTTAATTTGCTATTTTTGATCTTAAGTTGCAAACAAACCTAGGGCATCATTTATTTAACTTTTAAATGCTTAATGTTTTCAAACAGTATCTTATGAACCTTTAGTTTATGAAGCCTATTTCTTCACAATATTTATGCAGCATTATGTTTAAAATGATATGCTATGCAATATTAATACATCAAACATATTGAATGTGAATTCAATGAAAAGAAGAAATTATCCCCGCTTTCACTACTAAAAAACGTATATTCACCACTTCCAATCCTCCCTTCGACTACCTGTCAATCAATCCCCTATCAATTGATTTGAAACTATCTGCTTGCCTTTGTGAATATTAAAAATGAATTTTAATATTAGTTATGTCATTATTCTTTAACTTGTACCATTAAGAGAGACGTATTCACAGTTTCGTTAAACACAGATCAGAACTCGAGTTGATAGTGTCATTATTTACTCGCTGCGTTCTCTAGGGTCACTTAAAATTATAGTACCCAACATAGAGGATTATCTGTCATTCAATATCCTTGTAAACTAAAAACTATCACCTTACTATATGTCTCTACATAATATAATTATGCAACAAACCTAAATTGATATCACTATATTATATTGAATATTGAATAATAATTAAATATCATAATGCATTTAAGTCCATTCTCATACCCTTATAATAAATTTAATAAGCTCCGTCCATCTCACTCTTGTCAGTTCATGGCATATCCATTGATCCGCACGTACTGACTTAACTCGTAGTTAATAGCTTAGTAATAGTTAAAAGTCGTGGCGTAAATAATTTACATAAATGCATGATATTTTTTCATACTCATCTTGCATCGTTGCATCATTGCCACCTTCGCAACCAAGAAGAATATATTACTTACTACTAAATAAAATCAATCTATGGGTGAATTGCTTAATGAAAACCTCGTTATCAATAATCAATGCTATGGAATCTTCTGTGGCGATAAAGGCAAATAGGAATTATAAAAACTAACACTGTTTTTCAATCAACGCATCCAATAGCCCTGACTCGGCTCAATATCTTTAAAGGCAGTTTGGTAATCCTTTTGACGATATTTGGACAGAGGGTTCTCCCTAAGCCTAATGGGTACAAAGGGGATTAACTTTTTTCTATAATTTATTGCGTAACGAGTTTATTTTTTATTCACTCCGTCTCAGTTTCAAGTGTCAATTCTTGATCTTCTATTGAGGAACTTTACTTACTAAAAGATATAAAGTTGTACAGAGGATGAATTAGTCTTGGATATGATATGAATCTCGTTGGAAATAAACTATTATTAAATGCACCTTCACTTTAACATGCGTGCTAAAACAACATTTAGTGAAAAAGGAAGAGGACTACTGACATAACTTTAGCGTTTTGTAAACTAAAGTTAGTTTGAGGCTGACATAAATGAAATGCTAACATACGAAAGGCACAAGAATTACAGTGACCTGGACGGAATTGTTTTGGTTATTTTTGATACAGAAGTGTTGAAAAATAGATGTTAATAAATATTCTGGTTTCATTGATAATACTAATCCTGTTACATTGACTGCTATTCCTTGCGTTTACTTTCTCCAGAACGATGCAATTCTGACGACGCATCTATGATCTTCTACAATACGTACCTGTTGACAATGACGGTTCTGCATTTATATTTGTTTCTAATTCCATAGAATGGCAGATAAAAGATTATTATTCTAATTTTATGCAAGTGTAAAAGTGCAGGTGTACAGCTAACATTAGCACAATAAAACCTGTTTCCCATCCCCAAAACAATTTGCAAAAAATACTCCTTGTAAGAAGTTCCACGTTTAGGTGAAGGCACATTATTTGTTATATTTATCCTTGTATCTATAAAATATGTATTCCACCTTACAGTTCTGTGTAGCTATAACAAGTGCGTTTGAACTCTTCTTGATATCATTATATTGTTAGTAATTTATATGCAGAACTACTGAAAAAGGGCAAAGTTGTAGTTGCTCAGCTGACGGGATTATATATTAGCTAGTATTACGGTTAGGCAATAGCTTCAAAGTTGTTTGTGTAGACGTAATTATTTGTGGGGGATGTGATTGATCTTAACTATTTATTTCATTCATTCACACTTATTTCTTCGGTACCTTGAAAAGCTAATATATTTTTCAGGTTTAACTGTTCTTTACCCACTCCTCCATTCTTCATTTACAAGCTTTTTTTCCGTCTGCTTACTTCAACTTCTTAAAACGATAATTATACAGAGTGGTTATAAAATCCATGCATATACAACTGTTTAATTATTCATGGACTTGTAGCTAGAATAAAAGATTCTTCATTTTCTGGGTTAATTGATAACCCAGACGGTATAATTACCCATGCTAGAAAAGTTATGCTAACTTCTACTGCCTTTTGCTACTGCACTGAAGTATAGTATTGATGTTTCTGTCTAGTCTTGTATAATATCGCATTGACTTACTGACAGACATTCACATAATCATTCAGCCACGAAATTTTTAAACTACTTTTACAGTCTTAAAACACAATGATTCCTCGTTTTACATGAAGCAAGTAGGAGCAAACAATTGACATCCTTGTTGTAAAACCGCTTTTTGCTAATTATTGCTTGGTACAGTTCATGGTAAGAAGCATATCTGGGTACGTAAGTTTTATGCATTTAAAGAAGTTATGCAGCTGCAGCCAAGGAGCTAAAAACAGTTATTATGTATTCCTGAATACAACTTCAAATAACTTTATAATAAAAGGTGGAGGCTAAAGGTGTTAAAGTCCAGAGTGGTTGTTTCTGCGTGCAGGTTGACTAGATCATTTTATATTGTAGGTTGATTCGTCTGGGTTAATCTAGCTGGGATTGCTTGGAGGGGATTCTATTTGATATGAATCTGACAAAATGATATGCTAATAAGTGCCAGTTAATGCAAAAGTAACCACGTAATAAACATATTTTACCGTTTTGACTAAGCGTAAAGGGATCATTTGTGGTTTGAGATATTTTGTAAAGTTTTAAGTTACATGAAACACCTTGAATGGCAATTTGTAACAGATTACGGAGTTGGAAATTTGAATGGTTAAAACCAGAAATAAATGTAACTCTATAGTCACAATGTTGTATTGCTTAAGGTTAGCTGAGAGGGTTTAATTGGTTAGACTAATTTAACGGGTATTTTATTTAGGAGTTTTTTAAATTAGGCTATTTGTTTCAGGCAAATGGTTAGCTGAGGTTAAGTTTTCGTTTTAGGTAGTAGAATGACCTGACTGATGTGATGTTATCGGCTGAAATAAGATACCCCTTTGAAAAGATGACAAAAATGTGAGTGAGGTAGAATAAGGCCACGGATACAAATTACTGGGAGACTCTTGACATTTTTCTCCAATTCAAGTTTACTTACTTACTCTGAAATTCAATCCAACAACTATTACTACTTACTGGTAACGTGAAAATGTTAGATGAAATGATTTTAAATAACCTTCAGTCTTCCTTGAGCAAGGACTTGTAAAATTGTCCATGAAATGTAATACCCTTTAATTCACAGAATGATATTCAATCACTGACTATAAAACTCACTTCTAAAGTGCAGAGAACATCAACAATGCTCATTTATTATTATTTAGCAATTAAAATAATGCTTAATATGGACGTAAGAAAATAAATTATCTAAAATGATGCATTACGTTCATGAATACTGAATCAAGCCAAATTTTGACAGGGCTATCTCTAAAAATACTGGCTTGAAATATCCGTGTTCTCAAGTTACAACTTCGGAAGGGATAGCGTGGGTCATAAATTATATAACACAAATATAGACTTTTATATTATTTACTGATTTTCTGTTGAAAGCCAAAGAATCGGATTTAATTAATTTTCTTTTTATTTTTTAGTCAACACCAATTGAATATTTAATGCAAACCCGACCTATAAAAGTTCCCTTTAATGGATTAGATTTCTAAACTACAAACGTTACGCTCGACTTCATCCATTTAGCATAAATAAAAAACAATCGGAATGCTAAGACAATAACTCAATCAACGACAAATAAATTACTCCATGTAATTTTTTTATTGACCTTATAATAGCAATAGCAACTGTCAACTGTAAACAGTTAATTTTTATAACTACTTGCAATAATTCCTTACTGTTTTCTTGTCAAGCGGTACTAGTAAGTAAATGAATGGAATATTTAAATTACTTTCCTTATTGCCAAGATTATTGATATTAATTACACTTAACTTAACCAAGATAACTGGTTGTGGTTGCAGATTATAAGCAAGATAACTAAAAACATTAGCATTGTGATATAGAGTTTCCTAATTGGTGTTTTGTTTTGCTTAAGAGTTATTATGGAAAGGAGCGTGTGATCTATCACGCGTTTGGTGTAAGTATTGGCAGATGAATTCCTGTGGTATTATTATTTTTCGTAACAATTTCAATCGATTAGTCGCATGATCCTGTATTCCATTGCTTTGCCTTGTGATCTGATTTGTCTAATTAGTATTCATAAATTGTAATTTGTTTTGTTAAAGGAGCATATAAATGCAGAGTGGGAATAAAGTAAGGTTGCAGGGTGAGTTGCTTCTGTTCCTGACACAGAGTTCTCCATTGTTTTATTAGTCTTTGTAATGTTAATTAGCTCACTGATTGGGACGAACTTGCTCACTTGCTTGCCTTGTGAATTTTGATGAGCTGCAGAGCAGAAAATCCCATCTTTTTATTATTGGGAGTAATTAAATACTCAAGACTGTCAGGAAGCTATAGGTTGGTTAACTTGAAGCAGGAAACGTTCAAGGGTTTTCTTATTGAAGGGGAGACATTTATGGACCAAATCTCGTACTGAGAGACAAACTATGCATTTTAAGTTAGGTTTTCCAGAGGTATTTAGTATTAATTATAAATAATTAGTTTCGGGAAGATGCAACAGAAAGGCAAAAGTGCAAAATGTTTTATTACATCATTTAAAAAATTCCTTCCTGATTGAAAATTGTATCGACCGATGGAAACCGTAAGATTTTAACCTTTAATTTAGTTCGATATTAATCTAGCCTCAGGTTAGGAACCCAGTGCCTGTGGTTTTATTATAAGTGTTTTACACGAAACAAAATTCAACTGAGGTAAATAAATAAAACCACACGACGCTTCATTAATTGAATTCATTAGCAGCTTCCACCCATAAACAACTTTTCTTACATTATATGGAAAATTTATAGAGCTTATCAAAGCTCCAGGGTTTTTGTATGCTACAGAAATTGTCTATTACTATATATTGCCGAAGTATTTTTCTTTACGTGCTTTCATTAATTAACACCTTCTGCATGTGTTTGAAGATTTCAGTTAAAACAATGAAATAAGATCGAGTATGCCGTTGATGTTGAAAGGAAACGATAAAACGGTTTCTTACAAATTGCTTTGCTGTATAAACTTTTACAGCTTGCTGTCTTATCTTGCATTAATCTACATATGGTATATCGTTATCAATCATTATCATTCCTGCATAAACTTAAAGCAACGCACTCTCCCTTAATTGTCGGCCGATTGATCGTAAATTAACGAAAGAAAACAATAAACTAATTCTCGGCAGAGAGGTAAGGTAACCGATGATAAGTTACAAAGTCTGTGAAGAAAACTGGGTTGGTCAGGTTCTCCATTAAAGTTTTATCTTATTCCTTTCAAAGTTCTCATATACACACCTCTTCTTGCAAAGGTTATGAAAAAAACAGTTTACTGCAGTAGCAGACGGATCCTTTCTATCTGCTACGAGAAGAGGGCTATTATTTATTAATAAAATAATTATATAAAACTAAGTTTCGCTTTATAAAGAATAATAAAAAACGATAATTTCATTCATTCATACTGCACCTTTTTGGATAGATGTTTCTTATACACATGAATTAAACATAAACAGTTCGCCAATTTGTCTGCGGGATGAAATACTACACCTTTCGCTATCGTTCTTTCTAGTGATATGCAGTAGTTTGAAAACGTGAAAAAATATAACATTGTATTAAAAACCTTGTAACTTGATGTGACTTATTGTTACGTATGAGTTAGTGAATTAAACTAGACAACACCCACACGACGAGCTGATCAAATCAGTACAAAACTGTCAAAGAAAGGTATACGGTAGTTGCGGCAGGTATCGTGTCTTAGATGTTTGAGAGATAATGATAGATGTAATGTAGAAACCCTGATTGACAAAACAAGTTTTATTTATTAAATTATTATTTTATTAGCTGATTAGTAAATAAGTAAATTAACCGTAAAGAATACAATATGTTACCTTTCCTTCCGAGTCATTAAATATAGTTGGGTGGATTGACAAGTAGACAAGGGGATATTGACAATTGACAAGTTAATGATAGCGTCAATAAGGAGGATCTGATAAAAAGTTTTATTTATACCATTTACAAGAAGGGTCAACTTTAGATTTTTTGGATGATAAAAATAATGATTGAAGCTACAGGAATTACTGCGTGACGCATATCAAGTAATTCCGTTTCCATTAATTTTGAGTCCACATTTTCTTGTGTGGACAGAATTATTAATGTCCGGATGGAGGCATTTGGGCCAATTTTTATTTCATTTTATGAAGTCCTCTGACTGGTTTTTTAAGAACATTTTAAGAAAGATTGGTCCTTTTAAAACATACAAGTATTTATTTACAAATATTTTTATATTTTTATCAAGGATCACGATTGTTTTTACTACAAAGAGCTGGAACAAACACAGCACGCTGCGTTTTGTTCTGTTTGCATAATAAACCTTGATGGAGGTTCTTCATTTTATTGAAAATAAAAATCACTGGTAACCAAATTGGATCCTGAATAAAAAAAATGCACTATACCGGCCCATAAATCTTAATTTATTTACGGCTACTTAAATATACAAATGAAACAGACGTAATGTGTCGGGAAAATATGTAGAATATTGAAACAGGTAATCAATCACGCTATTTCTATGTATAGAAGTTTTATAGCTTGTTATAGACATCAAAACCAGATGTATACCTAGTTAATTTGGACAAAGTTAAGAACTTAGGACAGTAAAAACTAGCAGGAAATGTACGATTTGTATTTTTTAAAGTAAACTGCATTTCAATCCGCAACGGCACGTTACACGATCAATTGCACGTCATTACAGCTACCACGCGATATATGGTGTAACATATTTTGGTTGAAGTTGATTCGTATGTGCACTACAAGTGGCATGGAGTTTGGTTTCATCCTATCAAACTCGGATTCAATGAATTTTGGTTAAAACGGATCTGTAGACAGAGATTTAGCTTCTTCCTTCTAAAGAATTGAATTGAATGAGATGGAAAATACGAAATCATTATAGTGAAAAATAACAACTAAAGAGGTGATAAGCATTGATATGTCAAGGGTAGACGCATTAAAAGCAAGTACTGCACTTGTTTTCTTACACAGTTAGATGCTAACAAAGTAAATGAACGCCACGTGTTGAAAACCCCATTAGTATTTATATAAAAATTATTTGGTTGGTTTTTTCTGTAACAGTTACTCTAGGTGTGTGAGCATGGGATTGATGTTGTTAGTTATTATTAAGAAAGCAGTAAATGATCCATTATCAGCTATTCAAGAATAACTCGGGCTAAGCATTAGATTTTCTGTTTTTATCTCAAAAAAGCACGAAGGCGACTTGATGCCACCCTAATGTTGATTGTCTCAAGGGAATGCTCTTTTTTTTAGATGAATAGGTTAATTTATCCATCATCTATTGCTAAAGTTGTTACACAGATCAAACTATTTTTTTGAAATAATTTGCTACGTAAGTTACTTTTAAAACTATCACGATGAAAAGATTAGTATACAATCGGCCCCAAATTCTTCAAAATTTATTGAAATACCATTCTATTGATCAACTGTTGTAAGTGTTCTGAAGAAATGCCAAGTACAAAAATAGTGCAAATCAAAAATAAAAATAAGACAGCATCGGATGGAAAGAAATAACGAGCAAACCCTTAGGGCTAGATAACGTGAGCTAAAGTCAACATTAATAAACATTTGCAATAGAATTAAAACACTTGGGCAGCGACGACTCCCCGCAGTGCAAGAAATAAAAGGGATGACAACAATTCGTCTACGATAATAAGCCTCAAGTTTACTTTTGATTTTGCAATATCTGCCTGTTAATTCTCATCCTTAGTACAAAGGAAGCATATAGTAATAGTAAGTAAATGGTGGCTCTTGTGACCACTTACACTTATTTCTATGAGGAATAGGTTCTAGATAAATAGACTTTAACAACCTATACTTAACTCACGTACGGAGGTAAGTAATGATAACAAGTGCAAGTGAATGAATCTATGCCGCGGTCCGTGATAAGTGGAATAGTATTACAATAACTAACATTGTTATCTTTTCCCTTTCGGCACTATTTACTGCTTGTAAATCCACCCCCACTGAAACATTATAGATTTGATGGGATTTGATTCTATGCCAATTCAGCTTCTGGCTTTCTGCTACAAATAATGCGAAATTATTATTTTTATACCCTCTCATTTATTATCTCTGTGTACAGTTTGTTATTTAGTAGATCAGATC
>JAQFZX010001266.1:0-32797 GCA_034682405.1 Hydroisotoma schaefferi | reverse complement strand
AGTATTCAACGTAGGAGGAACCCATCTTGAATTAGTGAAGGTTCGAGCAGGACTAAAGCAACGAATGTCCTAGTGTAGTGAATGAACAAGGAATATGATAATATGCTGATTGAGCTATTTTACATTTTGCCACTTTGGATTTTACATAATTATCAATTTGCCACTTTGACTATTTTGGTTTCGATTTTTAACTTCGAAAATTTGCCACTTTGTAATTTGCCATACTGACCGACTACCAAATGATAAGACCCTCTTCTGGGGTTCATTGGTGCAAACTATCTAGGGGTACGAACGAGGGTATAGCATTGTACCCTCTGGAATTTCTGATATCGGCCTTATCCATTACATGTTAAGCAGGCCCCACCCAGCCACACCTCTTCCTATCCTGTAATGCTATTTGTACCACCTTGTGGTTGCGCCTATGCAGAGGTTGATAATGTATTGGCCAAACCTGATTAACGTCATTTAGGTCAAATTGAAACATGAATTGAGTGGAAGAGTTGACAAAGTGTCGTTCCATTTGGTTGACCCTTCGACGCATTTCTGCGATAGGGACAAGTGGATTCACTCCATCCACTTTTGACGTTTCATTTAAGGCCGGATTACTTTGATTAATCTCACCTCCATTTATTTCAGAGTTAACGTTCATGAAAAACGTAACAAAAATACAAAAGTACTTTAACATTTTGACAGAAATTGTTCACTCGACCAATCCCTATTTTAATAAACTGCGGATCCCAACGCAAAAAAGTAGAGTTTGACCAACCAACTAGACTTACTTTCTGCATCAACTCACGCCAGCATAATTATAATTAAAGCAAAAACTTCAAGGATTACAAGGGATTAATTAGAAATCCCCGTAAATAAATCACTGCAATGCAAAGCAAACTTGTCATAAATAATAACCTGATAACCGTTCTGAGTAGTCATAAAAGTGTCATACATTATGAAAGGATTAAGAGCTTTTTCCACATAAACTATATATACTATTTATTATACCAAAAGTAAGCAGCTTAAACCTGACCTCAAAACAATTACCAAAAGGTCTTCAGTTTAGTGGCCAATGTCAATAATGTTACTTTTACTTTATTGCATGGACTTTATGGATCATGTATTCCTTTTTTACTATTTACCGTAATTCCCTGTCCATAAGCCGCGTTTTATGCATAAAAGAATGCAGCATGGGAGAGATATCCTCTTGCCTTTAACATGTTAGCGTGCGGCTTCATTAACGAGGGCGGTTTATGGTCCGGGAATTACTGTACTACGTTTTACCGACTATGTTGTTTTTAGCCATTAATAGTTGAAACGGCCAGAAGTGTAATTTTTATGGTGGTTTTGAAATGAATCTTTTTCAGTAGCTTTAGATAAAAGAATATTCACAGAATTGGATAAGCCAGTTTGATAAGTAAGCTCTTTTGAAAAAGTAAATAAGCTGCAGGATTGCACAATTCAGGCCGACTATTTCCAGACTTTACCTCCTCCTATTACTGTTTCTTATTATGTATGCAAATTTAATTTAATCCATACTCGGGCTAATAATTTAAGTCTTACTTATCATACTTTTTGGTTTATTGTGTCTTTTATAAGAACCTGGAGATAAAAGAGACATCCTTTCGCCAATCCCACCTCCCACCTGTTTTTTAGAAAAGAACTGCACCAAAAAATAAATAGCAAAGCCTGAAAAGATACAGAAATTTTGAATAAAACTATTCTAAATTCTAACCGACTGTCCTCCCCCTTAGACTTATATAATTGTGCCCTCTGCCTTCCCTAAGAAGAGATAAAGCAAAGGTTTTATGTAAAATGTAATAAATGGATATTTAAAAAGTTGGAAACAAATTCAAGACGAGTTTATTTGCCCTCTTTCAAGCCTTAACTTCCAAGGTTAATTAAAGAATAATATTATTAATTAATTAACGCCGAGCATTGTTATAGGGCTGTCCACCCCCTTGTTGAACTTGGGTGAGTTGAAGATTGCTAAGATTATGAAAGTCCATCATCTTCAACATGTCCTTCGTCTGTTGGTCAATTTCAATAATGTCCTTCTCGAGGGCGGATTCTTCAGGGACGTAGTTGTCCCTTCGCTCTCTCTCCTCTTCTTGCAACTTTATCGAAATACCTCGCACTTGGCTTGTCTGCAGGCGCCGCATCAAATGAGTCACAAATCTAATAACATCAATACTAAATTAGTAAACTCTAACCAAACCATACCATTTAGAATCGTATTTAGGGACTGTTCTTTAAAGTACGGAACGCGAGAGGGGGTTTGGTACAGCGTTAAGCTCCCATAAAACTAATACAGAAGTGGGAGGGGTCAAAAGGCCGGGCGTTAGGTAGGGGCTTCAAAAAGCCCGGATTTTTCGTTATGTAGGAGGTTAATGGGGTAAAAAGGCCGGAATTTTCGTTACGGAGAGGATTAACAAAGCCGGGCGTCACGTAGGGGGTCAAAAAGGCCGGATTTTTCGTTACGGAGAGGATTAACAAAGCCGGGCGTTACGTAGGGGGTCAAAAAGGCCGGATTTTATTGTTACAGAGAGGGTAACAAAGCCGGGCGTTACGTAGGGGGTCAAAAGGGCCGGATTTTATTTTTTACGGAGAGGGTTAAAAGTCACGGGCGTTACGTATGAGGGTCAAAAAGGCCGGATTCGTTTGTTACGGAGAGGATTAACAAAGCCGGGCGTTACGTCGGGGTCAAATAGGCCTAATTTCCCATTATCTAGGGTGTTAAAAAAAGGGGGGGGGGGGGTAGATTGTGGTTATAAATGATCTCCCTTTCCATACCCGGCGATCTTGTTCCTCAAAGGTTTTGAAGGAATGATGGCGATTTCCTCGCAGATCCTTTTGTTTGTGTGAAAATCGAGGGTGAGTCGAGTGTAATATTTTTCAATTATCACTCGAGAAGCCTTCTTCACCGTCTTTGTCCGCACTCGACCCTTAAAAAAACAAAATCAACAATTATCAATCAATTTAGTCCATTTTATGCATTTATTTCTGCTCCATCCACCCCGTCCAAAACAACCCAAAGTTCAACAAACCTGCCTTTAAATTATCAATTATTATCTAAACTTATCCAAATATTTACAAACTAAGTTGGACTTTTCGAAAAACCCGAATCAACAGTCCATTCGGTCGGGCAACGGGCACCATTAAAAAAATAATGAACGAAATGCCCGACCCAGGGTTTTGGTTTTTGAAAAGTAAAAGTACTAAAAGATGGATAAAGTAGAGTGAGTGTGGGATTGCGGTGACCTTTCACTTACCATTTTGACCTTTTTTTTATTTATAAAACTTTCGTAGTAATTCTTAGAAACGAAAGAAGTTTTATAATAAAGCTGGTTTTTTTGAGGTTTTGAGTTGTGTGGTGTGTGTGGATTATAGAATAATGTGGTGGAAGTTGAAAAAAGAGGGCAAGTTGGGTTGGGATTTTTATTCGGACGAGGACGCCACTTGGCCAAACTCAAAACAAATATCTACAAATAATACAATTCAATAATATATATCTTTATTCTTTACTACTCAGAAGAAGAACCACACCCCCTCCTTATCATCAACCACCATATTGGGACGAGAGGGGGGGGGGGGTACTTAGGTAGCATTAAAGGATAAGAGGGGGTGTGCTTGGGCGGAGCCGGCTTAACTTAACATGTAAAGGATAGGGCTTATCGGGAATTCCAGGGGGTAGGTTAGGAATGGGGTACAATGTATCCTTAGTTGTAGCGAGATGAATGAGCTTATATGCGATGCCAACCACACCCCCTTCTTTACAACCACACCTACTTCCTTGAGGTTATCTCAACCACACCCCACGGCCCACAGCATAGTTGATTTGTCTCAACCTTCTATACATACTATACTTTATACATTCTATTCTCATCTCAAGTGCACCCCACATCCAATCAACCACCCCCTCTGCCCATTATCACTTTATCTCAACAACCCCACCACTGCCCATTATTACCTTATCTCAACAACCCCCACCATTACCCATTGTTACCTATTATTGCCTTGTCTCAACCACCCCTGCAACCCATTGAGCTGCCTTATCTTAATCAGCCCCACTGCCCATTATTGCCTTATCTCAACCACCCCCTCTGCTTATTATTGGGTTATCTCAACCACCCCCCTCTGCTCATTATTAGATTATCTCAACCCACCCCATTGCTCATTATTGGGTTATCTCAACCACCCCCCTCTGCTCATTATTAGATTATCTCAACCCACCCCATTGCTCATTATTGGGTTATCTCAACCACCCCCCTCTGCTCATTATTGCCTTATCTCAAAGACCCCATAGCCTATTGTTGTTTGATCTCCCTCAACCACCCTTATATGTAAAGAGGGAAGGATGGGGGGGGGGAGAGCGGCTTAATAAAAGGGGGCGGCCTATATATTGGAGTTAATAATTCCTCTATGATTTCTGTTGTTAAGGAGAGGAAAGGATGACTATAAGATGCGACTTTGTATGTAAGAAAAGACAAAACAAGTGAAGGAATAAACAACATCGCATAAAATAAAATCTCTTATTTTAATTCCAGTCACTCTGCCTGTCCGTTCACAGTTCACATCCAACCAAACAGCTCATCCTCTCATCTTATCAATCCGCTTATCTGCAGACCCACTTATCAACCGTTATTATTATTATTATTATTATATTAATCCCACCAGTTATCAGCACCAGAGGGCACTCCCCCTTGATCAGGATTGACCTTTGACCTAGAAGAGAGTTATCATCATCCCCATTTTGTATTAGAAGAAGATAAGGAAGGATGAGCTCGTTGAGATGTCTCCGATCATCTGCTAGCCAACTTATTGTCGTACGTCATCATCAATACTCACCCAAAAAAGGTTAGTTTATTATTTATTTATTATTTATTTATTATTAAATAAATATATATAATTAGTAGACGGCCTTGTGAGCTTATTAAATTAATCCCAACAAGAGTATCTTATCTTTAGTAGGCTTATCTGACTGACCTTTGTACTTTAAGTACAAAGGTCAGACGGGATCGGCAACCAAAGTGGAATGAAACGTGCTATGTGTGGTTGTGGGCTTATCTTAAGCCCAACTGTTATTTTAGAGATAAGTCTAACCTCGGTTAGAACACGCCCTCGATTCTTTTAATTACTCTCTCTGAATTTAATTACTAGCTGCGCTACCCTTATCAACCTATTTGTATAAATAAGTACATATGTGCATGGGATGACCTCACCTTATGTCCGCTTTGCTTGCGATGCGGGTTATATCCGAGAGAGAAAAATTGATGGCTAATCAAGTATTTAGGGTAAAATATTGGAGTGTGCTGGTGCTCGTTCGTTCGTAGGGATATTGATTTTTAAAACTTTAACATTGAAGGATAGTAAAGGGGGTGGCCTAGTAGCATTGCAGGGATTAAAAAATAATCCGGAAGGAGAAGGCGTGCGTTGCTTTAGAAAAGGTTAGGACCCCCCAGGATATTTATTAATGTAGGGAATAATTACAACAATGGATCTAATAATAATTGAGAAAGTAACAATGGAAAGGTTCAGGTTCAGGGTTGCCATTGCCGGCCAACTCACAAAAAGGTCTCTTTTGTTAAAAGAAGAGATTAACCTCGGACTTGGAAAGGTTCAAGGTTGTTTGAACAATAGGACTATTTCCTGAGGCTCAATTAGGTTAGGTTAGGGAGACTGGCTAGGTTAAAGCTCTACAACATTCTGTTTCTGGCTAGGGAAATATTACTTTTTGTGCATGGAAGATGAGCATGCGGAAGTTTGGGATGTGATGTTTGTTTGTTAAATTGTAAGGATTTGTTATTTGTTATAGAATTCTCATCAGTGGGAGTATTATTGGCACGAGTACCCCCAGGGTCAACCCCCCCTCCGCCCTCCAGCGTCGGAGATGGAAAGGGAAATGAAGCGAAGCGTTCAAACGGCAATTCAGGCTCGTCCAGCGGCTTACGAGGTGGAGGGCATCGAGATGGACTCTCATGTCCTAAATGTGGAGACCCTTGTGTCCATGTTGAAACATTTGTTTGTAAGTTTGGAAATCCTAGAGAGAGAGACAATAAGTTGAGGAAGGACATTCATTTTAATGCATTTTTATCTTGTTTTTTAAAGCCTCAACACGGTTCGTGAAATGTGATAAATGCCAACACTTTTTCGTAGTGTTGTCTGACTACGACGGTCGAAAAACTTCAAGGGAGACGCTAAGACCGGAAGTTGAGCAGAATCAGAATCGTTACGCTTACGCAAATATAAACTCATCAAAAAAGAATCCCCCTCCACCTAAAAAGATTTTTGAATATCTGGATCGACACGTTGTGGGACAAATTCAAGCAAAGAAGGTCCTCTCAGTGGCCGTGTACAATCACTACAAACGATTAAGTGTGAATCTCCAGTCCAACCCGAAAGCTACGGCGGAACCGGCCGTCAGAAATTTAGATGGTTTTACAGACCTCTCCAATACATTTTCACACCGTACTTATATCTCTTTTCATCTCCTTGCTCGCTGAGCTCGGCTAGGAGAAACCATGTCCGCAAAATAACCCCCCCATTTTGTTATAAATTCCTTAGATCTGCTTCATCTCGGAGGACTCGGAGGTCACAGTGCGCTTGGAGCGTTTCCCCAGGGTCATCAGCAGCACTCCCATCCTCACCACGTTGGACCGAGTTGGGCCAATTCAGATACGTATTATGAGGGAAGGCCGGGTCAGAGACAGCCTTATGTGGGTGTCGGACCTGCATATGGAACCCCTCAAGGCACACCCCAACCCCCTCCGCCTACACATACTGTCGGAGGAAGTAGTTCCGGAGTTGGGAGTGACATTTTAGACGCTGGACAACAAGAACCGAGGCTAGATAAGTCCAATATTTTACTCCTTGGCCCTACAGGATGTGGTACGTGGTTTTGGCATATCCATACTCTTATTAGATAAGCACGGAGATTGATTGAAGATTGGGAACGGATTTATGGATTTTGATTTACAGGGAAGACTTTGTTGGCTCAGACGATCGCACAATGTTTAGATGTGCCTTTTGCGATTTGCGATTGTACGACTCTAACTCAGGCGGGATATGTGGGAGAAGATATCGAGTCTGTTATTGCCAAGTTATTGCAAGATGCTAATTATAATGTAGAAAGGGCACAGTCAGGTTAGAAGTACAACTTTACAACGCCTCCTTCCTACTTTACTCTACACGGAAGATGTAACAACACTGTTGTTTTTATTATACTTTCTTCAGGTATAGTTTTTCTCGATGAAGTAGATAAGATTGGAGCAGTTCCCGGAATCCATCAATTGAGAGATGTTGGCGGAGAAGGAGTTCAACAAGGAATGCTTAAGGTGAGTCTACTGCTTTTTGTGCAGAAGTGCAAGCTTTGAAATAAGAATTCAAAGTTATATTATTTAACCTATTATTTATAACCCCGTAGATGTTGGAAGGTACGGTTGTTAACGTTCCAGAAAGAAATGCCCCAAGGAAGCTGCGTGGGGAGTCGGTTCAAATTGATACGACGAATATATTATTCGTGGCCTCTGGTGCTTTCAATGGGGTTGACCGTGTCGTATCTCGAAGAAAGAATGAAAAGGTCAGTGGGTTCTACTTCTACTTATTACAATCGACAGTCTTTAGAATTGTCCAGTAATGTTCACTTCTTTTTAGTACCTGGGTTTCGGTGTACCTACCTCGGGATCGGAAGGAAGACGAGCAGCTTCTCAGGCAGGAGTAGCTCATATGTCGGGTGGACTAGGTTCGGCCAAGGATGACTATGCCGAAATGGACGCTCTTTTGAGACAAGTTGAGGCCCGAGACTTGATCGAGTTTGGAATGATTCCTGTAACATTTTATGAAGAACTACAATTAAAGATGAAAGTTAAAACTGATACTAATTAGTTTGGGTTGTATTCTGATAGGAATTTGTCGGACGATTCCCCGTGCTGGTCCCCTTCCATTCCCTTAACGAAGATTTACTAGTCAGAATTCTCACGGAGCCAAGAAACGCAATGGTTCCCCAGTTTCAGAGACTTTTAGCTATGGATAAGGTGAACTAACTTTCGTTTTGAACACTTTAAACGTACAAGACACCGTAATAATAATATAGTATTTATTTCCTAAGGTTGATCTATCATTTACTCCCGACGCACTACGAACAATCTCCCGTTACGCTCTGGAAAGGAAGACGGGTGCTCGTGGACTGAGAGCAATCCTTGAAGGGATTCTCCTTGAACCGATGTTTGAAATTCCAGGATCCGACGTGACCGCAGTTCACATTAATGAAGACGTCGTCCTCGGACGTCACGCTCCCATCTACACCCGCAGCCTAAATATGGACAGTGACCCTAGTTCAAATCCTACTTCTACCTCAAGCCCCACTCAACAAGAGGAGGTCATGCTTGAGGTCAAGCGACGCGTTTAGACCACCTAAACCCAACCAAGTCTTGATTCAAAATAATAACATAAAGAGCAAAATTAACCGTAAAGAGTGACGAGCGTTTAAAATGTCATGCATGATTAAGAGTAAATGATTCCGTAATAAAGTATCACGCAATTGAAACGTAAAATTTAACTATGTAGGTTTTAGCTTGCGAAGCGTAAACATTTTGTAATTAATTCTTCAAGATTGACTGAGCGAGGATGGCGAAACGTCCTCCAACTTTTTAAATAACAAGCTGAACATGAAAATGTAAAATTATCTTTAAAAAAATAGAGCTCGCGACGTTGACGATAGAAAACTTTAAATAAGTATGCTCTGCGCTCGTTGTATGAAGTCATTTAAAGTGTTTGTTTGTGTGTATTTCCGATTTGTTTCCGTGTATTTCTAGTTGTAAGAAAAAATCTGACTTGCTTCGGCATTTTATTATTTATAATTATTGTTTAAAAAACAAAGCTGAGGAAAAACCTTGAGATTTTATCTATCCATTTAAAATATAAACTATTAAAATGTACTATTTTCTAGGCTTTATCAGCCTGAAAACATCTAAATATGATATGCCGCAATCAATCATGATTATTTTATCCAGAAATCAGCTAAACTCTGAAAAAAAAGTTGTAAGAAGATGTAAGAGAAATAAAAGAGAGTTTTTTTAAATTATACAATAAAGATAACGAGTCTGTATTTACAATTAGTAAATAAAATATAAACCTTAAAAGAAAGGAACACAATTATTAAAGTCTAATAAATTTCAGCAGACTTTTAAAACGATGTATACGTTTTCTTCCTCCCTCCAGAAGTGACAAGAAGGTGGGACAAATCAGCGGGATCATTGCTCCGAAACTCCGGCACTTTCTCATGTAGAACATTTAGCAATCGGTGCAAAACCTCTTTTTGAAGTACTCTCTGAAAAAATAATACTTAAAAATCAACCCTCCACACTTTCATTCCCATCTTAGTAAATAATTCAGAGAAAAAACATCCAAACCTTTCTAGCAAAACTTAATCTCTTGGCATTATTATTATTATTTGTCTTGGACTTTTTGTCAGATTTACGTCCTCTGGACTTATCAATTCCAACCAAAGAACTCGGGATCCCTGAGCTGGCTCCCGGTCCTGCCGGCCCCTTCATTTTAAAATCTGGGCTTGGTGGGCCGTGTGGCTGTAATATTTATAAAAAAAATCCCATTATTATATATTAATTAACTACACAATTCTGAAGAATATTAAAGAAGAAGTAGACATACGTGAACATTCCGCTTGATATCCAACTTCGTTTCAAACGTCCTGAATGCAAAAGGCTTCAAGGCATCCTTGTTTGTATTCTTTACACCGATTTTTGTAAATATCCTTGCCTTTTTATCAACCCTGTAGTCACAAATGTAAAGATGCTCTTCGCAACAACCTACAGAGAGTAGAAGGAATATTACAACCTTGTCAATTCACCTCAGAAGAATCGACGGAGGCTTTTAAAGAACTTACCAACAGGTCGCCCTTTGCAGTATGCGGTGGAATCCACCACCCAACACCGACCATGGATAAGCTCAATGGGCACCGCTTCTGTTAGCGGAGACCGGAGGATTTCATTAGGAAAGAATTTCCGGTTCATCTCGTGGAACGTTTCTTTAGGTCTCAAGTAGTGATAGCCCATCACACACCGATTTCCACTAAAATATCAAGATTAAAAATACTTATTCCTTCTTTCATCCTCTATATTTTGCCTTTTTTAAAAAACCCTCCTTCAAACCTTTCATTCCAAAGATGTTCCAAACGAAAGATGTCACATTTCTCAGGGTCGAGGGGAGGTGCAGTGAGATAAGTGAGTCTGGGAAGATCCACCCCATCCGGACCTTTCTTCTGGTCTGCAGGATAATCCCTTAAAACATAGACATGATCACCCCGTCGGGCAATGAATCCATCCGCTCGGAGAAGAGTTTTGAAATACTGTTTATCTGGCGTGTCAATAGTTTCCACTTTAGTCTTATCATTATCTGTATCAAGGCTGACCGGGACTTCCACATTTATCTCTCTAGGTTGGCATTTCTCACAGAAGTAGGGTGGTTCTTTTTCCTCATTCTTGTACCCATCTCTCTCCAAATCACCGGCCTTTCCATCCCTACTATCTTCCACCAATGGCTCTTCTGCTGGACCTTCGTCCACCTCCATTCTCTGGGTCTCCATCTCAGAAACGTCGACAGGTGGAAGGACCCCTTCCTCAGTCTTACTCTCAGCAGTACTGTCACAGACAAGCGGGAGCTCGTCATTGATATTGATAAGCATGTCGTCAATCTTGACCACGTTCTCTTCCAACAAAGAGACACTACCGTCGGGTTGAGCATTCGGCAGAGATACTGTTTCCGGTAGGAGTTTCCTCATAGGTGAGCCTCTCCCACGACCCCGTTTACGTCGCTTCTTGTCCTCATCAATAGTCCGAAGGGAGGGGGGAATCCTCATGCAGTCACAGTGTTGCCAAACCAAACACTTGTCACATTGGATCATCATCCCTTCGTCATCGTAACAACCGCAGACACACCGAATGACATCGTCCGCAGGAGGTGTGTCAATAAACTTGGGCAGGTCACCCATCAGTCCTTTGGTAATTATGAACGGCTCGAGATCTCCCATCGCCTTCACCTTCAGTTCTTTGTAGCGGCTCTTCACCTTCTCTGCCGAGGTTGACAGGGGCCCTCGACCTTCCTTGTCTTGACCGTTGGTAAGGCCCGAGGAAGTTGACCCTGTTAGTACCTGACCCAGGTCATGTTCGAAAGCAGTAAGGGATTTATACTCTCCGCGGAGGATCCTTCTCCCAATCATCGTCAAGTTTAAAGGGTCACCACTCTTCTCTGAGCTAACTAAAGGTCCTGTAGTACTTCCTTGGTATGGGCCTTTTCTTTTTAAGGGTTCTCCCATAAAACTCAAACAAATCACGGCACCCGTTTCATCTATGTAATTTTTTTAAAACATACTTTAACAACCTACATCTTACTGCCAACTTTGTACAAACAGTAACAAGATAAGACCTTACCCTTGGTGTCTACCAGCTTGGCATAAAGCTCATAAAGAATCTGACAAAGGTTGACCATATCTGCTAGCTTGGAATCATCCATTGGAATCATTGGGGCTTTGTTCATACTCGATCCGATCCGATACCTTCCTACCCAACTTGCCATAATCTTTTCCAACCGACTTTCAGTCGGTTTCTCTTCAACTGGACTGATTCCTGAACGGAGCTTCCGGATCTGTAAAAATTAAATATTAAACTAAAAACTAAACCAACTTCAGAAACCCCCAAACCCCCAAATTAAAAACTAACTCACCTTTTCATAATTACGTATCAAAAAGCAAGAGTGTTCTTGAACAAAGTTCTTATCCTTTTTGGTGAGCGTCTTGATTATCTTTCCCCAAGGAACCGGTTCGGGCTGACTATTCATAGCAGTTGGATCCTTAGCTCCCGCAGTTCTGCCAGCTCCCCCTTTCTTACTCCCATTTCCATTAGACTCCCCATTAACCCCTCCCTTATTTGCCTTAGTCCTTATACCAATTATCCCTCTACATTGGGCACTCCCACAATGACAAGGCTGCATTTTAACAAAAAAACATCCAAAATTAAACCCTATGCATACTTACTATCTCCAAAAACTAAAATACAAACTGCAAAACCCCTACCTGTCCTTCCGCTTCATTGAATAACGAGAAGTTGTAGTCATAAGAGAGTTCTTCATCAGGATGGATATCCCTCATGGCAAATAGTGCCATCCGGGACAAACCATTTACAGACCATTTCTGCATCTCACAATTGGGTTCACAAGAATGATTAACAAAACGACCCTCTCCCCCAGCCCTGTGCCCATCGATGACCAGTCCCCCATCCAAATGAAGACAATAGTGATGAGTATCCGTTGCATAAATTGTGTGCATTCGTTCCTTAAAAATAGCTTCGGAAACAACTTCCCCAACGTACTCGAGAATAAATTCCCCCTTCTTGATACTCTCAAGCGTCTTAACTCCATAGCCCTTCTCACTAGTTAGGAAACGCTTAATCCCCGGCGCCCAGTCATGTTTCAGGATTCTTCTATTGGTACATTTATCCCCGCACGCTGGTGGACATTCCGTGTACATCAATCGATTTAAACAATCATCCGTCGCACACTTGAACTCACTGTCGTTCTGACAATTACACATTTGATCAATCTCTGCGTCCGGGTTTTGAGGCTTAGCCACTCCGTAATAAGAGTCTAGAAAGAGAAGCATATTTGTTAGTTTCTCCATTTAAAAAATGATAAAAACCACAGTTTAAAATATATATTACTTTGCTTGATCTTTTTGAAATTCCACGAGGGAGGAATGATATCCGGCATCTTTATCCTTTTAGGTTTTTCCTCTCCATTATTAGCGGCCGAGTGATGAGCAACCGGGTGACCTTTCCGCTTATTCGCTGCTCGTTCAGCCCGCTGAGCCGCAGCGACGACCTCTTTTTCCACATCATTCTTAGCCTTCCATTCTGCATACAATGCTTTTGTCTTGATAACCCCCAAACACCAGCAGTCATGGGGGAGACAGAAGTCCCGAATACTTAGCCGGGTTATCTCCGCCTCGGGGTCACAAGGCGGGGGTAAGATTTCTTTCGGTTTGACCTCCTTCTGGGGAATCCGGTCCTCTTCTCGAGCGTATTTGAAAAAGTCTGAATAAAGGCCGGCCTTAAGGTAATTGGTCTTTTCGGGGACAATCACAGGAGGATTCGGAACATCCACGAGCCAAGGGTATATTCCGGGTACGTCATAGCCCAAACTATCATCCCCACAGAGGGGTCCATCCGTTGATAACCGCTTCCTCATCTTCACCCGTTCTGTCAATGATAAGGTGAAGGGTTCGGACGCCTGACCTGGGATTTCCCCCGGGTTGACCTCGGGAGGGGAAGGGGTCTGTTCCAAATCTATTAGGGGAATTGGGGCAGAGAAATCCGAATTCTCACTCATAAATTCCTCAAGGGAGACCGGGATTACGGTAACGCCTGAAAGCCCCCCGGATGTTTTTGACCCTCCGGGTACATTTGG
The DNA here is from genome assembly GCA_034682405.1 of Hydroisotoma schaefferi. Lineage (NCBI taxonomy): Eukaryota > Metazoa > Arthropoda > Collembola > Entomobryomorpha > Isotomidae > Hydroisotoma > Hydroisotoma schaefferi. The sequence goes on along the minus strand of JAQFZX010001266.1, from coordinate 19,330 downwards.
ACTGACCTCCTCCGGGGGTTGGTCTGATGACCCTTGCGGGATGTCTAGTACGGGAACGGGCGAAGGGTGTGGTTGTGGGATGGACTTTTTCTTCTTTCTCGAAGTTGGAAACCCGGTTTTGTTGACCTTTCGCCTCTTCTTGGTTGCCAATGGGGGTGACGAGGTCACCAACGGAGTTGTTGTTGTAGTTGTCAAACTACTGCTGCCTCTTTCCTCTTCTTTTAACGTTGCTGATGAACTCTGACCTGCTGAACTCTCTCCTGAAGGATTCTGAACTGCTGGACCCTGACCTTCTGAACTTTGACCCGAGCTTGGAGTAATCCCCGTGCTGGTTGTATCAGTATTAATCTCAGGTATTAGACAATCCTCGACCCGTTCCCCAGTCTCTGGTTCCTCCTTCTCATCCCCGGATAAAACTATGGGACTCATCTTTGACCCTTGACCCTGGGTGAAGGTCAGACTGACCCGAGGTCTTTTGAGGGGTCTCCCCCGCGGTCGCTCCGGTTTTGATGGACTCCTTCCTCGTTTTTTCGAAACTGTAGTCTCAGTTGTAGAGGCACGTTTAGCCCGAGTTGGAATCCTACTACTAGCCGCCTCTTTTTTAACCCCACCAAATCCCACCTTTTTCTCAATCGGCTCCTCACTGGTTTTTTCTGTTTGGGGAACGCACGTGCTTGAGGCCCGTTTTTTACCAGGTTGCGAGGTCAAGGTCACGACCCCGCCCTTTTTGGGTGACCCCTCCGTGACCTCGTCAATGTCAAGCTTCTTGGGTTTCCTTACCCGGACGGACCGCCGTTGTTCGGTTATGTCGGGGCTGAGGGGGGTTGGTTTTTTGGGTAGAGATTTTTTAATAACTGAGGCGAAGGTTAGTAGTTTCTCCCGACCTTCTCCCACCCGGGTAAAACGGTCACACCCCCTCAGAAGGGTAGAGGGTAGGCGGGCAGGTAGGGAGGTACTTAGTCGGGCTTCGGACCGGAACCCGTGAAGCGATTTATCCCGGAAGGAACGCTGCTGGACGCTGATATTTTGATCCTGAACGTTATTAAGGTGACGCTTTTTCAAAGGGAGTCTTTGTACTTCGGGACTTGTGCTCTCTCGTTTGAAATCCGCTGCTGGCTTTCGCTTGCGGGAACTTTGTGAAGCGGGTTTTGACTCTTTTGACCCGGGTAGGTTAAGGTTAAGGACGCTGCTCTTATTGGACTGTTTAGAGGGGGACTGGAGGATGTTTATGTCGGGTATTAGGGGAGAGAAGTTCTTGAAAGTTAGGGTTCTAAATATAAATAAGGGTCGTTTCTTCCGAGATAATTTTAAAGGAGGGCCTAGAGAGAGTTTTTGTAGGGTTTTTCTTGTCTTAAGTAGGGTCGGGTCTTCCCCCGGTGGGTGGGTAGCATGTGGGGGTGGTTTACGTTGCGATTTCCTCTTATCCTTGTGTTTCTTTGACTTTTTCCGATAAGCGTCCCTCGGGTAGATGGGGAACGAGGCCCGCTTATCTTTGTGGGCGGAGGCCTTATCGTTTTTCGGTTTGAGGTGGGACTTAACTGGGTGGACTAGTTCCGGCAGTTCGGGAATGTACTTTTTAGCAGCCTTTGTCTTCACAGGGATTTTAGGAGCAGGATTAGAAGGATGATTTATAATAGTTTGAACTACTGGAGTTGGAGCGTTTTCACTCGACGCTGCGGTCCCAGCGCCCCCCTTTCTTTTACCCCCTTTAGTACCGTTTATAGAGATTGGTTTAACCCCATTGGGCTCTCTGGAGGTTGACCTCTTGCCTGAGGGGTTGGCGAGTTCCAGGTCAACCGAACAACTATCCGGGTAAGACTTGTTCACATCCCCGTTGACAAAAAGTACGGGTATCCTGGTCTTGGGGCTTATCGAAGTTACAAGACACGTGAGTTTGTTTTTATTCTTTGCAGCGTCTGCAGGAGACTTCTTGGGCTCGTCTATCTTAACCTCGATAAGCTTCGCCCGCTGCTGCTGCTTTGCTACTTTACGACTTCCCTTCTTATCCTTATCAACCGTTGACTGTTTCTCGGCGTTCTTGACCTTTGGAAGTCTCTTATCTTTGGCACTCGTTATCGGAGCAGCGTCTACTCGGCTTTGACTTTGCTCCGGTTGACTTTCTACCTGCGGCAGCGTTTCTGATCTCGGGTTTTTCGGCGTTTTCTGAACCGCCAGACTTTCCGCCGTCCTATTGTACTGACTTCCTTGACTTATCGGCTGAATAGAAAGGGTCCGGGAGTTTTTACAATTCTGCTTCAACATTTGGTTAACCTTTTCAATCATATTAATACTGGTGGAGGAACGCTTATTTACAAACTCTCCGGCAGCCATCAAATGGGTGTGGTCCCCATCATTCTGGATGGACGAATCTATTGATCGAATAGCGGCTTGAACCGCAGAAGCAGCGTCCGTACTGTCCCAACTGTAATCTTCAGACTTTTCGATAGAACACCGACGCTGCGAGGACAACCTCCTTGACGCTCTGACCCCGGGGGACAGTGAATACGAGGAAGTTGACGAGGGTGGAGTCGGCATGATAACAACATTATTAGAACCCCAGGATTTTGAGCTAGAGTTTGGAGTAGTAGTAGTAGAAGAGCTGCTGGGGTTTATGGCGAATATAGTAAGGTCACTGTTCTTATGGAGTCTAAGAACAGGGTCAAGGTCGTGACCTCCTCCATTTGTGGGCTGGACGTTGAAGAATGAAGGGCTAAAAGACCCCATGGCAGAGGGGAAACCACTTTTCTCCCTTGGTTTAGGAAGGGTCCCATTATTAAGCGTCACGGTCAAGTGACTCAGATTGGGTATCACAGACACGGGTTGAGATTTTTGAGGGGGTGCGGTCCGAGTCTCTTGACGAGTATCACTATTAGTACTACCACTACCACCGTTAACTTCCCTTCCAGCGTTCGTCTCTATTAAATTACTTATGGCAGAGAAGTTTCGAACCGGCTCGGACGCTGGAGATAACAACAAAGGCTCTTCCTTCTTGGTGGACGCTGATGATGATGCGTGTAATTGTTGGAGAAAAGGTTGAGATCCGTCTTGACTCTTGTCCCTTTCTTGTTTCATCCCAACGTTCTGAGGCGGATTAACATCGACCACACCCTCCCGAACGATTGCATAGTTTGTAGTTGGAGATTCATTGCATTTATTGTTATTAAAGGTTGAAGAAGAAGGGGGTCCGGACCTTCGGTCTGGAACGTGGAGTGCGGCGATTTTTAATTTCAAACTTCCAGGTTCATAGCTAGTTCTACTGATAGAAAAAGACTTGCGAGCTTTCCTACTTCCGCTTGTACTCGAACTACTACTTGCAGAGGAGGGGTTGGTCCGGGTCTTAATCGGTTTTGTGGACGGGGTCACCGGGACTTTTATCCCGGCTGGATCCACACTTTTTTCAGGGGGGTTCAGTTCTTTTGTGGGTGTGGCTGGCCGACTTTTACTCGGCTTGGATTGGCAAGTTGAGGAGTTACTGTTACTGTTACTGTCACTGGTCGAAGAGGAGGTGGAGGAATCCGAACCGGAGGAGGAATCTGAACCGGATGAGCTATTCGAATCGCTTTCGGAATCCTGTAACCATTTACAAATTATTACACTCTGACCTCTGACCTTTAACATGTTAATTAATTAATTACAGAGTCATCGGAGCTAGACTCGGAGTTTTGAGATTCTTCGGAATTGCTAACAGTCTCGAGGCCGTTGATAACTTGGAGTTCTTTTTTCGGGGGCTCGAAAGGTTTCGCCCGGGGTCGCGGCTCCGCTCCACTTCGCCACGTCCTTAACAAATGGAGCTGACTATCTCCGGAAGGTTCCTGTAAAGATAAATCAAACATCTTATCATAACCACTCCCACCAAAGCTTATCTAAATAATTATAATTATTTCTCTAACCTTCAGGGCCGCAATATCGACGGTGGAAGGGAGTTCTTGGGAATTAGAGTCTTCATCGTCCACCGAGATTATTGAATGAAGAACCGGGACAGCTTCAGGAAGTAGGAGGGCCCTGGGGTCACTGTCTGACCCTGGACCTGAATCCATCCCCTTCTTCGTCTTATTCTGGTAAAATAAGGGTCAGAACGGTTTAAAAAATACCCAATATTATTCAATTTCCCGTATTCCTTTACTATAAACTAACCTAAAACTTTTACAGGTTGCCGATAGGTTTCAAAAACTCCTACAGATCTCCACTTATACCAAAGTAATTCCAATTCCAATATTAGCCATCCATCCCTTCATAAACTAACTATAAAATACCCTTAAAAGTTAATAATTCCAGGACCATTAAATAAAATCCCTGGAAGATAACTACGGGTATTCCGTTAAAAAAACTAAAAACTACCCTCCGGAAAAAGACGGCGGGCGGGTAGCGGAAGTGAACTTCCTGTTACTTCCATCCAGTAAGTTACCCACTTTTTTATAAACCTTTACCCTCACTTGTAACCAATTTACCTTTAATTGTGTCCAATTTCCTCCACAATTTAGCTGGTGCTGGACGTAGAATATTAATATTACACAAAACTGATGACCAATAGATGCAGAATTAAAGCCCCCACAACACAAGCTGGCCAAGAATATAACAATTTTATTTATTTAATGTCCCATTCCTCCTCTCATCTCATCTCCTTCCCTCTTCAGGGTCACATAAGTAAGGGTCAAAGGGTAGGTTCGTTCCTTCCTACGCTGCCCTTTTGTTATTTGTACACATGGAGCATTAATTAAGGACCGTAAAACCAAACCAAGTCCCTCTCAAAGTTATAACAAGTCTCTCATGCACTATAAAAACTGATACCAATAAGCCTAGAAACTTGGTAGAAGAATGTATGGAGGGACGGAGGTTCGGTGTCTGCCAATCCAAACTCTTTGTCGTCTGCATTTGTGCAACTATTCTCAAGAAATAGCTATCCAATCTAGACAACTTTCTTATGGATCTTGATGATATAGTCAGAGTAAGGACTACTACTACTACTACTACCACTACTACTACTACTACTACTACTAATACTAATACTAACCAGTACACCACTAAGCATGATGATCATCATGAGCATCTCATTCTGCTAAAAACCCTACCTACTTACCACCACCCTCTCCAATTAACCAACAAACACACCTGGACCAGGTGAGACATACCTACTACTTGTCCTCCAATACTAAATAAAATACGGACATCAAATCCAACAAAACACGAGATCCATACGGGCTCCGTTTTTTGGTAGAGACAAAGTCAAGTTTTGTCTGATGAAATTATATGAAAATGTAGTGCTTTATTATTGGCTAATTATTGGCTTTTTTGTAGTTTGAAAGAGAAAGGATAAAGATGATGTATGAAATACTTTACATGGAGATAGTCTAGTTTCACTTTTATCCTTTTGAATTTTTGCTAATTATAAAATATACGTTTTTATTTTAATAGAGTTAATAAGAATGCGTTCGTTAGATTATCGCTGAAAAGGCACCTTGGTTATTTACCGTTTATCCCTGAAATACAACCCGGGTTGGTATTAAATTCAATAAGGCAGGGTAGCTCAAGTAATTCGGGAACGAACGGTTGACACGGTTCGATAATATATAAACTTTCGTTGCGATTTTTTAAGGTAAGTTTCTGATAAGGAATCAATGCAAATCTAATCTTATCTAAAGGTTAGTTCTGAACTGCCGAGGTAATCCATCCCTCAACAGTCTCCAACTGTTCCCTAATCCCTTGACTATCCTGTCCATTATTTCCAACAACAAGGTCCCAATCCGTCACATCATCCAGGTCACATTCAGAAGGACCGTCGTCAACCCCGGGGGTAAATTTCCACCCCCTCTCAACCCGCACCCCCTCATCTGCCGTTATTCTCACTCGTTTAATTCGGTCCGGGTAGTTTTCACGGAACCATAAATAATCCCTTTTATGTCGGACATCCACACAGATCCAGATTGGTTTACCTTCCCCTTAAAACCCGGGTTACAAATTAACTTTCCAATCTTAAAATACATTATAAAGTGTAGCCAGCTAAGCTAACCATGTGCCATTTTAATAGCCTGGACGTTAAAGTATCCCTTGTTAACTGCCCGGACGTCCATGCTCCACTTGACCATTTGAAACCGATGGAGTTCCTTGTATTCCGAAGTGTCTAGCAGTTTTTCAAAATCTAATCCATGTTTCTGAGCCCAATAATACTTTATCGGTTCGGCTATCCGCATCACGGCCCTTCTTTCCGGCTCTAATCTGCCTTTTTTTAAGGGGTTTTTATTATAAAAACTCCAAGTTTTATTTATTATAAATTTCTAGTATTATATATAGACTTAATCCCTTCACCTTTCTAGTAAAAGGTCGGTGAAATAGTCCTTCCCACATTTCCTCTTTCCACTGATAAGCAATAGGATTTTGGGTTTGTAGTTTGGAGATAAGTAATCCCTTCCTTCCGGTTCTTCCATCCTTTCACCTATCATCGGACACATTTCAACATACAAAAACCAATTACGCAACTTTTAACCTTTGTTTCCAGAGTCATGCAGTTTCCAAGTTATTTGGAACTTTTGACAGGAGCCTTTCTGCTGCTACTACTTTTACACTTTTGGAAAGGTTCGCACCATCAACATCTTAGAATCTTAAGAATCCTTTTAGCTTTCCTTGGGTAACGGGCTATAATTCCATCCATTCAGTATATCTCCTATCCTAATCTCTGTTCTGTTTGGTTGATTATAATTATGTTATGCAATATATCAATTAAATACTCATAAGGAAACAGTTTAAACGGTCAGGCATTTAATTTAATCCTTCTTTTTAAACTCAAGGTCTACAGACACGTTACATTACATTACAAAACTATTTACAACATCACCAGCAGCATCTTCATCCCATTTTTACAAAGACAAAATAGAGATAATATTGGGATTGCCAAACTGATTCTTAATCAATCAAGCGTACGTGTGACAAGGGCAGTTATTATGCAAGAAATATGGCATTTATATGAATTATTTTATAGAAATAATTAACAGACTTCCTTCCTTCCAAGGCTAAAAACATCCAGACACACATTTATTTATAAGATTTCATAATCATTTTAATTCAGTATCAACTTCATTTTATTATCTCTCGTGGGATTAGGATTAGAGATACACACACATTACCATGCGCTTTATTTTTACAAAACCTTATTTCATTTATTAAAAAAATTGCATACAATCAATCTTATCATTATTTCTGAAGGATTACATTCCCCGACATTTGATTAATTGAGATCTTGATCAGAATCATCATGATCATGATCGCTGTCCCTAGTGTCCCTGTCCCTATAGTGTCCCTGACCAGTATTAAGTTCTTCCGAATCTTCTCCGCATTCTCTTTCACACAACTTTAATTAAAATAATGTTAATTAATTAAAGTTAATTATAAGTTTAAATACAAAAGACTTATATAATATTGGACCTTTGAAGTATGCGATGCTGAGCTAGAAGGTCGTTGCTAAGAACGGTCATTTGTTCAGGGGATCCTTGTTGACCTTCCTCCATGGCTATTTCCGTGTCATCCTCATCATTAGCCTTAAAACTCTTATCATCATTCTCACTTATCATCAGCGCTGGGCCGACATCCCTTATTTTACAAAGATGGATTTTTGTTCGGCAGCTCGGGCACATTCTTGAACGTCTTTTAGTATTCAATCAGCGTTAGAGAAATATCCATCAAAGTAGTTGGATAGTATTTTTATGAGGATAAATTCCAATAGAAACAGCCTTACTTATTAATCTTGAGCCAGGCATCGAGACAAATCTTGTGGAACAAATGTCCACAAGGTGTACATTTGATTTCTGCCGACCGTTCCGAACTTGAACCAGCCATTTCCAGGTTATCGTAACAAATGCTACACGAAAAAATACTCATTTTTGATTCGGATTCCAATAAGCCTTGAATAAATACTGAAATCTGGAAGAAATGGAACTGTTCAAAATCCCATTTCCATACTTAGAGTTTCATAATATCTGTGGAAACTCTGGAAACTAATTATACTTTTATTATTCAAGACTTTGGACATCAACCAACGCTGCATCTAAAAATATGCCCCAACTATTTCATAAACTTTGCTAAACGTTTAAAAAAACCATGATTAATTACTGTCTCTGGAATCAGTTCGATCCACGTCCCCTAACTGGAAACATTTAATTAAAAGCAAAAGCATTTTAATAAACATATAATTCTAGCATTTGAAGTAAAGTTAAAGGATTTGGTCGTTCACAAAGTACGAGCAAACGTGTGTAGTGGAAAAACTGAATGAAATCGTGACACTGCCCGAATTCTTCTGCTCAATAAATGCATAAAACTAAAATATAAACATCACAGCATCTTAAAAACAAATTTTATTCGGCATTTTCTAGGAACTTTTGGGTCTGATAAGTGAGGTCATAGGGGTCCCCTATGACCTAGGGGGATGTGATTCATAATCCTGGAGTAACGGACTTTTTTCCTTGGACTTAGGACTATCTTCACTATCATCACTTTTTCACAAATCGATACAATGACAGAGGGCTGGTCTAATTAATCATTAAAATGGGAGATGGGATACATATTAGTATATAGTAGTAGTAGTAGTTGCATAGTAGTAGTAGTAGTAGTAGTAGTAGTAGTAGTAGTAGTAGTAGTAGTAGCAGGTAGTAGTAGTAGTAGTAGTAGTTGCATAGTAGTAGTAGTAGTGATAGTAGTAGTAGTAGTAGTAGTAGTAGTAGTAGTAGTAGTACTAGTCGTAGTAGTAGTAGTAGCAGGTAGTAGTAGTAGTAGTTGCATAGTAGTAGTAGTGATAGTAGTAGTATAGTAGTATTAGTAGTAATGGAATGGTAGTACAAAAAAGAGAGCAAAACCAGGGAAACCAAAATCTACGCACCTTGAGTAGTAGTAGTAGTAGTAGTAGTAGTAGTAGTAGTAATAGTAGTAGTCACTATGGGTTGCCAGCAAGATAAGCTACTAATCAACTCATCCGAGTAATGATAAGGCTCAGTTGGAAGAGATCGTCCCGGAAACTTTGGCAGTCAGAGATAAGTGTGCGACTGCCCTCGGCTTCCGCTCTTTGACAGGGTCAAATGCGTGGCAGACTTTAGAAAGGAACAAAGGTCGAAGGTCATGCCATACCTGAACCTCGCAGAGCTTAATATTTGGCGGTTTTAGGTAGACATTTTAATAGATAATGTAACGCTAACTGTTGATAAGGTGCATGAATAATTAGGATGTGAGTTGGGCATTTTATGGGTATGGTTGGTAATATCATTGGCCGCGGCGTATGCATGAATACATTTCCAAGCATGTGTACCCGTTTAATGTAAAGGATAATTAAAGGCGGCTTAATTAACGCAGGCGGCCTATATTGTCGAAGCATAACGGTAATCTCTTTTAGATATTAAGGTGACCGTTGACCGTATTATATTTATGCAATAAATCATTGAACTTGAGCTTGAACTGTACATCTTTTATTTATTTCTGAAGACGACCATCATCCAAAAGTTTGATCCCTTTTAGAACTAATTCCATACTGATTCCATTTCCATTGGGTACATGGACGGTTTTGACTCCAAGTTCTGAAACCTCACGGATGTTCCTATCCTCGTCGTCGAAAAATAGCATGGATTCATAAGGAAGGCTCGTTAGTTGGGCAAATCTGGAAACAAAAAAAACATCATGCTAATCTCAAGTGTGGAAATGTCCATTAAAACATAGGGGCAACCACGAGGGGGTACCAGCCACACCCCTTCGTATCCTTTAATGCTATTTATACTCCCGGGAGTAAGCCGCCGGGGTGTGGCTAAACGGGGCTGGACAGGGTCTGCTAAAGATGTAAAGGATAGGGCCTATCGCGAATTCCATGGGGTACATTTGTAAACGAGGGGGTACAATATACCCTCCTACCCGAAGTGGTTACGCCAATGTATTAAAAAAACTGAAGACGAGCGTACCTTTCGAAATGTGCGACTTTGCATCCCGGATATATCTCCTTGAAGTCAAAGTATTTGTCCCAGTCGAGGAATTGAAGGAGTTGGTAGGCTCCAGGGGGCTTGGTCGTCCGGGACGCTGCGGCTAAAAGATATCCTCGACTTTTGAGGTATTCCAGCACAGACGCTGCTTCAGGAAACGGCTTTATCTCCAGTCCGTATTTGTCACAGATCTTTGACCTGGAATTTATAGCATTTTAGGTTTTTTAAATGAAAGGTCAGCTTTCAACGTTCCCAACATAGGTGCAACCAAGGAAGGGGGTACAAGGAAGGGTAGATTTTACCACCCCCTTGTTTTCCAATGTACCCCAGTACCCCTTAGAATTCCCGATACGCCCTATCCTTTGCGTGCTAAGCAGACCCCGCCCAACCCCGCTTAGACACAGCCCTTCGTATCCTTTAATGCTATTTGTACCCCCATCGGTGCACCTATTAAATGGACCATTGTCGCAACCACTTAGGAGGGTACGGGGGTACATTGTACCCACTGGTACCCCGTCATGCTTGCGCCTACGGTTTCCAGCATACTTGTCTTTGAAGAAGGGAAGAGTAACGGTCGAGTCCACGTGGTATGGCCACATCGTGTAGTCTAAATGGGTTAATAAAAGCTGACATTAATTCTAAGGGTCATAGCAGGTCATTGGGAGGATGTCAAAAGGTCACGGGAAAAGGGGCAGGTTAGCTGATCGTTGACGGGATAGTTTAGCAGGGTTGAATTTTATTACCTAGATCAAAAACAATTAGCTGAGGCTTCTGCCGGCTAACTCGGGGTTCTCCAGTTCTTGACATCTTCGTAGAGCTAAATTCACTACTAGGAATTTGAAATTTACTCAGAATTTTGAAACCTACAAAAGGATAAAGGCAACGGGCTACTTTACGCCAATATAGAAAACTGAAGGGAATTCCCTCGGTTTTGAAATGCATAGACAATTTATTATTATTATTTTACAAGCGTTATTGTTATTATGGTAACAATTCGGAGAGTATTTAGTGATCCCCGAATATTTGCAAAATCCGGGTAACCAACTACTGATTTGCATGCAAGGAGATGAGTCCGAAACTCCGAATGTTATGTTAGTAGAAACGGAGTACACAAAATTGCCGTCCGAACATGCTCAAGTCTCTCTACTTTTTGTGTATCAATATTTTGCATGGAAGAAATAAAGCTGCTTTTCATACTTTATTTTAATACTTTTTTACAAGTTTCGGTTGCAAGTAATCACTTGTGACTTTTGCATGGTCTCGTTTCGACTATTAGCCGCCCTCAAATAGTAGCCCCCTTTTGGATAGTATCCGCTCTTAATTACTACTAATCACCCTATAGACCATACTTGTTTAACTTTATGGTGAACCTTTAAAAGGTCAACAAATTAAGTATTAATTAATTAGTAGCCGCGGCCACTAGCCGAGATTTTAGTAAACTAAATGCCACTGAAATGCATGCAACTTGACCTTGACCTAGAAAGGAGGAAGGAATTAAGTTTAGAATAGACTGTTAAATAAAATATGACAACATTTAGGATTACAAAATTCCCTGTCCGAAAAGGCAACCCCTTCTTTTGCCCGGGTCCGGGTAACTTATAAAAGATAAGCAATAGAAATGGATGATTGATAAGAAAGAACGTTCCATAAGCCCAGAGTTGTTGTACCGGGGCTTGGAGAAACATCCTAAAACGAGGGAAAAACCTGACATTTTTTAGGTTCGAGTTTCGAGTCAAAGCGTCTGGTAAAAAAATATATATTTTTAAAAACTCCAGCTAAAGCGTTTATAAATTCAACGTCGTTTAAAAACTACTGAATAACTTCCCTTTTTTTAAAAGATAACCGACGCTTATCTAAATGTAAGGTGACTAAGGAAAGGACTTATCAATAGCAGCGTAAACTATGATTGGTGGTGGATTTCCAGTAAAAACCGAGACGCTGATAACCCCAAGCCAAGCGTCGCTTATCGTCCAGTCTTATAGTAACCGGCTTGTGATATTTGTATCCGAATCCGTGTCAGGCGGAAGTCCAGGAACCCTGGTGGAATTTAGACGAGAGGAATCCTCCCAGTTGACCCTTTCTTTCGGAGATAACGCTGCTGGAGACGCTGACGCTGAAGACGGCCCCCCTTCTATGATCTTTGACCTAAGGGTTTTGTTTGGAGCTGAAAAACCCGAAATAATACTCGCCGCCCGGGTTTTAGGAGCTAGGCTGCACCAGTCGGGAGTTACGGAGAAACCCATATTGTTCGGGATTGGAATTAGACGCTTTTCAAAACCTTTTCTAACGGAAATTGGGACTGCTCTTGTCAAAATTGTTAAGGAATTATAGGTAAAGCTTAATATTCTATTACTGTACTTATTTTATAATGCAAATTGGAGTTTGAAATTATTAATCCGATATCGGAATCAACAGGTGATGTCTACTACTCTGTCCTTGCCGCCTCCTTCTTCAACCCCTGCAGCGTTATTCGGACAGTTAATAATCGGACCACCGGGTAGTGGGAAGACGACCTATTGTCACCAAATGGGTCACTACCTCAAGGTCAAGTACGGGTCAGAGAATGTCAAGATAGTTAATCTGGATCCGGGTAACGATGCCCTACCCTACGACGCGGATGTGGATATCAGTGAGCTAGTATCCCTGGACGAAGTAATGGATCGACTTGAACTAGGTCCTAATGGAGCCCTTATCTATGCCATGGAATTCATCCAACAGAATTTCGAAACCTTTGTCCTCCAACCTTTAAAAAAGACTGAGGGAGTCAATCGTAAGGAGCCTTGTTGGATCCTTTTCGATATGCCTGGACAGGTTAACATTTTTGCGTGATTATTTTATAGATTTGTTATTAAAAATACTAATTTATTGCGGATTTATTTAGGTCGAACTTTACACTCATCAGGAATCTATAAAAAGTATTGTAAAGAAGGTGGAGAAAATTATGACCCTTTGTACCTTGAATCTGATAGATTCCCATTATTGCTCCGATCCAGGTAATAGTCATTTCTTTCTTGGCCACATCTTCAAATCTTGTTCACCCTCACCGTTAATTTTTTTAATGACGGTTGTTTTTCTTATTAATTTCAGGAAAGTACATATCCTGTCTTCTAACCAGCCTAACGATGATGCTGCACATCAGTACTCCACACATTAATGTTTTATCTAAAATCGACCTCATAGAGAAATACGGGAAGTTGCCGTTCAACCTTGACTTCTACACGGAAGTGCTTGACCTGGACTACTTGGTTGATGTTCTGGGGGAAGATAAGCGTTTGGAAAAGTACAAGGCCCTTAATCGAGCGGTCGCCTCGCTGGTCGAAAACTACAGTTTGGTCTCTTTTCAGCCCTTGGACGTCCAAAATGAAGCTTTGGTCGGGAGGCTGGCTGACCTTATTGATAAGGCGGTTGGTCGAGTGTTTTCTATATAGTTTGTATACTATTTCAATATTTCAACTTATACTTGTTAAAGCTAATGCATTTCTGTCAAGTTTCTCAAGTAAATCGCAACTATCTTGAGCTTCCTTACCGTATGCTTTTAGTTAGTACTGTGAGCTAAATAATTTTATTAACAGTTTAGTTTTTACTCTCTCATCCTCAAAAAGCATCTAAGCATTCCGAAGCATGATATTAGGCGTCGTTCATAAATTATGTAACGCAGGAGGGGAGGTGGGGGCGTTTGGGCCGCGTTAGGCTCCCATACCTCTATAACATATAAGGGCGGCCATCTTTTGCCTTAATTAAAGGGGGAGGGGGTAAAAAAGGTCGGATTTTTGTGTTACATAATTTATGAACAACGCCTTATATAATATTAATAAATATTATTATCATAACTATACCACCATAGCCGCAACCACGAGGTAGTACAAATAGAATTGTAAGATAGGATAGTAAGAGGTGGGGCTGGAGGGAGCCTGTTTAACATATAAAGGAATTACAGGGGGTACATTTTAAACCGCGTGGGTCCAATCCCATGAATGATGAACCCCAACCCCGTCGGTTGCGCCTGTGAACTATGCATATAAATATATTATCGTTCCATATTCTGAAATTGGTCAAACTTTGAAATTCGAAAAGCATTTCAAACTATTTTTAACTAGAAACGTACATTTTAAGTTACAATTTTAAGAGAAAACAGGTCGAATGTTAAACTGTTTAACATTCGTCCTATTTTCTCACGTTAAGCGCGGTTTCAATTTTTTTAAGACAATTTCCCCGAAGTGTTAAGTTTCAATTTTTCCTATCTCAAGTGTTTTATCAATAGGAATTCCTTTGATAGTGATTGCGTTAGCAAAGGACTTTTTTACAATGTCGGGCTAATTGGCTGTTCACCGATCGCCAATGGGTTGCTATACAGCCCTAATTAACTGGCTGTTTATTTAATCCCGTGCAGTGTGTTTATTTTAATACTAGCCAAAGGGGCCCGTTTCCATACACGGGAAGTTTAGCGAAAGCTAACCGCAAAAATTTCGAAAAACGCCAAAAAAATTAACAAATGCCAAAAAAACAAAATGTCAATACATTTAATGCAACCAAATCATTCCTTTAAATTTCATGAACTATTTCTAATATCAGCGTTCAGTGGGTGTTTCCTTGACCTCAGTTGTCAATGGGAGGTCAGTTGCCAATGGGGACTGCGTTGTTAACGGAAGCTGAGAGAGGATTGCATCTTCTACCTGCTCTACGCTAAGTTTAGACTTCGCTTGTTTGAGATGTTAGGCAGGAAATGAGTAATTAGAGGTTAAGGCAGAGATAAAATGTATAAATTAATTAACAAAAAACGGGGATAATGTATAAGAAGGAGAGAAGCAGTTTGGAGTATAAAGGAGAGGGATTGGAAGTCCGAGAGGGAGGACATAAGTTGTAATTGTTAAGGAAGAGGAATTCTAAGGCAAAAATAAATAAACGAATTTAACATGCAGAAAGTTGCAAAGTTTAAGGAAATTATCACTCAAATATCATTGAAAAGTTCCCATATAACCCATAATGTAACAATATGCTACTGTATAAGATTTTGATGTCTGGATCCGCTCCAGGCACATAGTAGCAAAAACTTGAATGCGAAAACGTTTGGAGAATTCCTTTAAAACTGTATGCAGTAATATAAAGTACATAGCATACGTCAACGCTACGGGGAATTGCGGTCCG
Source organism: Hydroisotoma schaefferi (assembly GCA_034682405.1). Lineage (NCBI taxonomy): Eukaryota > Metazoa > Arthropoda > Collembola > Entomobryomorpha > Isotomidae > Hydroisotoma > Hydroisotoma schaefferi. The sequence goes on along the minus strand of JAQFZX010001266.1, from coordinate 4,241 downwards.
CAGCAATTAAATATGGGTTTACGACAACGTAACCGGATTGAAGTATCAGTGTTGGGAAGAATAAGTATACGAGTTGAATTGTAGAGTTGAGTGAAGTAAAAAAACAACTCGAACGGTTGAAGAGATGAAAAGTTGAATCCAAAATAACAGCAAGAGGATGAGAAGATGATGTTACATGGGAAGTGGAAGGTAGAAAAAAGTTGCCGCATGTGTCGTGATGAATACAGTTACCCAATGTAAAGTCGGTACACACTTGTATGGAACAAGTTGCTTTTTAAATCAGTTACAAAACATAGTAAGTTTTCACAAAAAGGGAATAAAACGGTAAACTTACTTCGGTACAAAATACATCAGCTTCTATCAGCTTTCAATGGAATAATAATAATCATCAGCCTCATTTGGGCATATAATAATCAATAATAATTGTCGTAGGGCATAAAAGCAAGTATTAAAGCTTAACCTAGGGTTGAAAACTTTAAAAAACATTTTTCTTCGTATATCTCACTAATATTATCGATTCTCCAAAACTTCTCATAAAACAACAGAATTCGGTAACTATTTTACTATCACTATCGTACTTTCACTATCCTATTTTAATACGCAAACCCTTTATACTATGTACACCAAATTCCTATATACTTATAGCATAGCCCTTCTCAAACACCTTACTTCTTTTATATTACGGTATCCAGCTCGTAATTCCTCATCTTGTCCTTCGTCAGTTCGGTCGTTTCCTCCATTTTATCGTCCTCGCTGTGTCTGCCTGGCCCCCTTGACGCTGCATCTCCATGCCCGCTCACCCTGGAAAACACCATATAGCCATCATCTTGCCCCATTGCTAATTATTCTTTTATCCACTGCCTTCTTCTATCACTATTTGCAGTTGATTACGTACCTTGGTCTCATCTGCCTTTCGCCCGTGTACTTCTGGTCCTCCTCTCGTTGATTGCTGACAGCTGTCGGGGGGATGATCTTCCTCCCTCCTTCGGATTTGGCAGATGCTGCTCATCCACCTTCTGCTCCACCTGTGCATCCACCTGCATTACCTGTCTTTTACCATTTAACACCTAATTATTTATGATTTCAACTTATTTATGATTACTTGTTAATTAATTATATTTATTAGCCATTTCCTGTAACATATTGTCCATGTCCTCTTCAAATGGTGCGTTATCTTTTATTGAATTATCCACTCTCGCATTAAGCTTGGGTTGTTTCCTTTTCCCCTCTTGATTTCCTTGCGTTCCGTTTATCTTGTTCATTTACTTAGTCTGAAAGTGCCAGGTCGTCACTTTTTGTTGTAGGTAGGGTCACGAAGCTCCTTATGTATACAGTCATTATGCACACGGCACTTAATATGACTACTTCCTTATTTACCTACTACTACGTACCTAATTGTACTCCACTTAGTTATGTATTTAAAGGCCTATCTAAGATAAATAAACTATCAGTTAACTCTGGTCATTACACAGCATTCGATCAAACACTCAAACCACTCCTCATTCATAACTTATTAAATTTTCAGCTTAGCAATATTATTATTGTTGACATCATCGTATTCAGTTTCTTGCATTGAAATGTTAAAGATTCTCCTTTTAAAACAGAAATGCCAAGCTTGAGTGAGCAACCTTACAAAATGGAAAAGATCCTAACTCTAGCAGAGCTACCAAAACTTACCGGGAAATGTAGCCCCATGGACACTCTAAGGCTCTAATTATAACAAAAAAATTGGCTTTCCAATCTACATCACGTTCTAAGTTTCCATTCCATATGTAACAGATATTAAATATACTTGTTAAGGAAGAACGCTAAGGATAGGAGAGAAAGGAGACTCAGTCTTTTTAGATGTCACAACTGAAGATTTTATTTAAGACTCGCAGGTTTAATGTTCAACTGACCAAGAACTTGTCTTTGGTTCTGGATTATAAAGGAAAAGAAAAGTACTAACACGAATAAACTACTTTGTTTATAAGCAGTGGTGTTGCGTGTGGACGACTTAGGGTTCATCCAGAAAGCTGATTTAAAGCTATTAAATTAATTATTAATAATCGTTACGTTTGCAAAATATCGACTAGCATATGTTTTAAAGTTTTTTGTCATTTATCTTAGTAACTTCATTCGTTAGCATACATTTGCAACAAATTATACGAATTACATAATTAAATAACTCTTCAGGCCGAATTTTAGAAACCAATAAATAACACAAATCCGGGTTGGAGAGTATTAATTCAGGAAACTAGCCATGATTTGCAGGAAACCACTGTCGAAGTTGAGCCAAAATAATCGAAACAAAAATGCACAACGAATAAAACTAAAACCCGTTAAAACAGAACCACCCTTAACTTAGTCTGAATCCTTCGCTTTTACAGCTTGTATCTTTCCTTCCAAGACATTAATATGGTTCTGCAACCTTATAGATGCCCTCCAAATGTCCAGCGTTTAGCTGACCCGAACTGCGATGATAACTCCCAAAATAGAATAAACAGTTATAAATTAGGAAGAAAACAACCAGCTTGGAGGCGACGCGTAAAATATTTTAGATTCAACTCATTTCGGCTTACCATTTTAATTGTACAGTTGTGTGGTCACAGTTCTTTGTGACAGGAACTTGAGTGTTAATCTATTTATTAGGGTAGCTAAATAATAAATGATAGTATGTAAAGTTTGGTTTTGTTTTAACGGGGGGCTTTTTACTTTTTGCTTTATGTAAACACACTTATAATTAATCTTTACAGTTTCTTAACCTTTCCGGTTTTATTCATCTTAATATTTTAATAGTAAATAACAATTTACCTCGAGGTAAGATGATTTAGAAGGATTTTATGTACTTTCAAACGGTTATATTAAAAAGTGTTTAAGTTGTAAGGATGCTTTGAGACACTATTTCAGTGTTCTCAAGTTAGACTCAATGCTTCAACGTATCGTTCCTATTTCAGGGACAGTCAGCAAAACAATCAAGTCCTCGAGAAGAGGGGAGCACTGCCTTTTATACTGGAAAAACTCTGGCCAAGTTTTAAAGTTATTATATAAGTATATATTATATTATTATTATCAGCCAGTTAACTACAGTTTCTATAGTTAGAAATTTCTTCTCCAGTCTGTTTGAGAACCAGTTTTGTTTCCTACGCACGGGTATTTTTTATAGCCGTTCTAATCCACAGCACTTTCTATTACTTATGTTTACATGCGTGCAACAATAAACGCATTACCTTCGCTTAACTAATAATATTCTATGTATGTAAATTAAAAACGTGAAACAAAATTTGCTTATTTATATATTCTTATATTACTTACATAATATATAATTTAACATTCTTTTCTGTTTTTTGGTTTTATCCTTTTTTATATTTTTACGATTCCCTTTAAAATATTATTGAATTAATATAATCTAATGCTATGTTAACATAAAAATCCTTAACATACGTCCAGCAAAGAGAAGTTTGATGCCGTCATCAAACAAAAGTTTATTATGAAAGTGGAAAATAGATTTGAACGAAATAAGAAATGTGACAAGGCACATGAAGTTGTTGTCCTAGGCCTTCAAAGGTAGCAGGATATAAGGGAGAGTTAAAATATTTTAATCGACCAGGGGAACCAATAATAAGAGAACAGTTTTGCGCCAAAACAACCTCATGAATTAAAATATTAAGCCTGGAACAGAGAATGCGATGATTGGGAGGAATTTGCATTAAAAAACAAGTTTCAAATTGAGGGTGAATAATAGGACACAATTTGGTATCTCTTGGTGTCCAAATAACCATATCTGTATCTGATTTGCAAAATCCTTGGGAATAATGGCAATACACTGGGGGATAAAATTGAATTTTAGCAGTGGCATTGGGATAAATTCTAGTACCCAGCCAGTTTTTGAATGTATATTTGGTGATATTAACCTCCTAATTAAAGGGCCGCTCGCGAGGAAAAATTTCATTATGGGAAGTGGAGAATTTTTTTTCGTCCATGGTCATAGGTTGACCGTTAGGCGCAATTAGGGTTCTAACCATTTCTCTACATTCTGATTCAGTAGTTGGAACTTGAGTTATATTTCTAACTAGCCAAAGGGGCCCGTTCCATACACGGGCAGTCTAGCGAAAGCTAACCGAAAAAAATTCGAAAAACCAAAAAATTTCAAAATGCCAAAAAAACAAAATGTCAATACATTTAATACAACAAAATCATTCCTTCAAATTTCATGAACTATTTCTAATATCAGCGTTCAATGGGTGTTTCCTTGACCTCAG
>JAQFZX010001265.1:0-32823 GCA_034682405.1 Hydroisotoma schaefferi | reverse complement strand
TGCCCATGTTAAACGTTTTTTCAATTTTTCCTTTGAAACAATAACTCCCCAGGGGAGTAATTTCCGGAAATACGGTACTCTTAAAAATTTACTCACTCTTAAAAATGAACTTACTCTTAAAAATGAACTTACTCTTAAAAATGAACTTACTCTTAAAAATTGACTTACTCGTAAAAATTGACTTACTCTTAAAAATGGACTTACTCTTAAAAATGGACTTACTCGTAAAGATGGACTTACTTTTAAAAATTGAAGGAACGCCTTGAGCTTCTTGGAGATCTTCGTCATCATCCAAAAGGGCCAGGAGACCTTTTTCCTCGACCTCGCGTTTTATATCGTCAAGCCATTTTTCATTCTCGAACTCTGTTTGATCTCCATCCGGAAGCAGTTTGCAGTATTTGGCGAATGTACCCCGAGCCGTTACTAAACTCAGGTTTATTTCATCAAGCTTCTTCTGCAGAGTTGCTACATCCGATTCCATCTCGTACTGGACGGATTTTAGACGGATGTATTCGAAAGTTGAGGGTGCCTGTTTCAAGGAAGAAGGGTGAAATAGGGTTTAAATCAGTTGGTTATTAGGGCCTTATAAAATGCAGATAGAGTCCTGGGAATGCATACATGATATTCACTGAGTTTCCGTTTGAGATTATCTACTCTGGCGTTTATCTCCGTGATCATTGTCTTGTACTTTTGATAAGTTTTCTGGAACTTTTTCATTAGGATTTTTTTATTCTCTACTTCTTTTGTTAGACGAGCATCTTCTTGTTTTAATCTGCCGATGGAGGTTTGGTCTTCTTTTAGTATTTGGAAAAAGTGTCCTAAAGGGATAGCATGGGATATTTTTTATAGTTTATTTCTATTTTTAATAAGGATATGTGGGCAGTTAGGATATTCAGTACCGGAAAGCTGCTTTAGATATTTCAATGATAGGTTCATCTCTTCCATCTCCTCTACGAATATCTGATTCTCGCACATCAAATGCTCGAAATCTATTTGAGATATGGCAAAACCAGAGTCTTTGTTTGTTTTTAGCTGATGAATGGCACGTTTCTTTACTCCTAGGAGTTTGCGGATGATCATGCGAGTCTTGGTCTCTTCCGCTGAGATTTGGTTCCTCATTTTACGTTTGAATCTGAAAAATAAGGGATTGGAATTGATGTAATTTAATATTGCTAGAGAAAAGTGATCAGAAATCAGACAATTAGTCCAAAGAGCAATGAAATTCTGAAATAAAGTGGATTCATTTGTTCAATCTCGTACCTAAGCACCAGCTCGGCCATGACTTTCCCAGTAACCGGATGTCGAGTTTCGTCCATAACAGCCCTAAAATCTTTTCTAATACTGAGCAATAGCCTTGCCGAGTGTTTATGAGCATCAATATGGACTTGAAGGGCCCCTTCCTCTCTCAGGGCGAGGGTTTCATGTTTGTAAAACTCATTTCGAAACTCTTCCTCTTCTTCCAATGCGAACTTTAACTTGTCTTCGATAGGAAGTCTAAGAAGTATTAAAAGATCATTTCATGAAATAAAGGACTGGCTACACTTCACCCATTTTTAGTTCTATTACTCTTTAGCAGTACTCATAGAAAATCCAGGATACTCAGGGTCCTCATCCATCCTGATATCCTCTAACAATGAGTCCAAATTCAGATTTTTCCCTTCTCCCTTAGTCTCGGTTCCAATATTATCGTCAGCTTCGTCCAGAACTGCTCGGCTTGCAAGAACGTCGGCCCCTAGGCGAGTTTTGTCCTAGATATGCATGCAAAAAAAGCTCTTATTGGTACAGGACTACTTGTAGAGCGAAGTTATCAATGTTAATACTACACACACCATAATAACTTCCTCTTTTTCTTCAGCAACTTCTTCAGTTGCTCCTTTGACAAGATCTCCGTAAGTGAACCGCATGACGTCAAAGTTGGCAGGAGCTATTTCCCCAACATCTTGGAAGAACTGTAGAGTAGCACCCTTAGAAATGTCTGACATGTTATCAAAGAAGGAGTCCGTAGAAACATGAATCTCGTCAATAGGATTTAGAGCAACGTAGACCCCAGTATCTTCCGGCTCCTCGTCGGATTCTGAGGGACAAATCGCAGGGCCAGAGTCTTTCAAATTCTTGGAGGAATCTGCATCCGCTCCGGGATACCTTAGCTCGATATCTTTTTCAGGTTTCTCGAGTTTTTCAATTGTTCTTTCATAAAGGAAGTTCTCCGTTTCGTAGCGCTCGACTTCCTTTCTGGCGTGCAGAATCAGTTCACGGAGTGTCTTATTGGATAAACCTGGGTTTATAAGGTTAATGGATGGATTTATGACCCCTATTTGTACATATTTTGCTTATATAAAGTGCAAATTCTGGAAGTTTTTTTTTTACTTCTGAGAGTTTCTTTGGGAATGGCTCCTTCGACATTGGGAAGGCTGGGGCGCTGGGCTCGTTTAGTTCGCTTTCGTTCCTCTCTGTCAGCGCGTCTTTGTTTTTCTATGCGTTCATCGGCCAAATCTGCAAACGCTTCGAATCGTGCGTAGACTTCGTTCATAATAGATTTGGCTAGCCAATCCACGTCACCGTCAAATTTGCCCTCATGCTCATCGTCAACGTCATCATCGTCATCATCGTCTGTAACACCCTCGGCAGCACTTCCTATAGAATCCTGTGCTTCTGCTTCGGATTCATCATGGGATTTAGGGTCTGGAGGTATAGTATCGGGCTAGTAAACGTGGAGGGGATTTTTTGTGTGAAATAATGCATGAAAAGTAAAATGACTTGTATACCCTGATGACCTGCAGTTTCGCTTGCAGCAGCGGTGTCGTCAGGCTGTACCATCTTTGCTATATATACGACTTTATTCTTTGATGCAATTGAGCTGGAAGGATGCAAAGCGACACTGCTTTTTGAGCTCAATGAATTTAATAAATGTGTGGGACTCTTGGGTTCTCATTGGCCCAGGGATAAAAGTACCTTAACATTTTATTTTTTTCTTTTGGTCCGTTTTGTACAGCGAATGAATCTCAAATGAATTTCTATGACAATTCGAAAGCTATAAAGCCTTCAAATACACAAAGTTATATTTCTTCAGACGCTGACGCTTCATTTCAAAGAAGAAGTGATAGCTAATTTCCAAATGTAAGCACAATGAACCAGTTGGAAAGTCAAATAAATAAAGGAAATCTGAAACCCTCTGTGGTCAAAGTTGTCCCAGACGATGTCGGATTCATCGGGAATGTTTAATATTTCTTTAATCATCAGTAGCTTTGAAAGAGTTAGTACCTAATTGGTAGGGGACAGTAGAAGGGGTTTTTTAGTGTTTTCAATGTCTTCATTGTTTAATTCTTGGAAGAATGATGATCATTTAACTAATGCTTGGCAAACCATCAAAGTACACAGTTGATGCTCCTTAACTTCCATCCAAGCCATGAGATGTTCGACTATCAATCCTATTTCTCGTGAAAGCACAATTGCGAGTCCGAAGCATATAAAAATTGAATAGTGGTGATTTGCAGGCCATTTAAGGGATGTTAGTATGATGTCTGAGGATGCTTGAACCGTCCAATACATTCCATGGTAGAAAATGAATAGATCTACGGTCTACACAGAATTTGTTGGAATGGAAATGGTTGGAGACGATTTATGTTCAATGTACAGAATTATGAAAATGAGCTTACAATTAGACCTAATGAAATGAACATTGCATACAAGCCTGAGCGTTCCGGTACAGCCACCCCCATTTTAGTTTTTTAGAAGTCGTCAGCTTTGCAGATAGTAGCACGTCAGAGAAAGATATTTCTAGAAGCTAGAGTTCACTTAATTTTCCGACAACTTCCAAAAGTGTGCACGGAAATTGTATTATGAAATAATAAGTTGAATCAAAATGTTCAATTTTATCTCTTTATTACAGAAACTTACGTCCACAAAGATATAAACCATTAGTTACACAGAATAGTAGCTTCTAATAAGGATAAAACGAAGGATTATTGTAATATAATAATAATTCTAGAGTTTAACATGATTTACAGAAGCTTATCCTGGCTTCTCCCCAGGAAAGATATTTTGATAGAGATCGTAATGTTTAGTAAAGAATTTTAATAAATCCTGATCCTTTTTTGTATCTAAAAACTTGCCCAACCAAACCAATCCATCTTTTCTTTGACTAAGGTGAAGGATTGGTTTATGGAAACCTGAGATTGTTCCTTTGTTTCTCATCATTTGTTCTTGTACTATACTAAACTTTAGGTTGAAGCTGTTAACTGTAAATTAATTAACTACAAAATAAGAACAAATGCATAGTCTAAATCATACACATTTACTTACACAACAATGACAACCTGTTCTATGAGTCCTTCTTATATTTTACTTAAACTAATGCTCAAAAGGGTTATCAGTGTAAAATCATATTAAAATATATTGCATAAGATTTAACGAAAACTTTAGTCTTGTCCCTAAAACCAGATTATAAACTTAATAGTGCATGCAATGAGAGTAATTTTAACCTTTTACCATTCTAAAACATGTATTAGATAGAGGTTGGAGTAGATAGATGGTAAAAACGGTTTGCTTTTTCACTTGGTACATTTTAATATATTTTTAACGTATCACTTGCTAATTGCTACTATAAATTTCTCATTATTAATTGCTTTTATCTAAGCAGATCCTTATGTTAGTAAAATTAAGTCTAAAATTAGCTTCTCATCTCTTACAATAATTATAACGCTTAGTATTTATTTAAACTACACTAAATTAAAATGCCATTTTGTAAAAACGTCTCCGTAGTTTAAGCAAAATCTTAGAAACGAAAACAGAAAAATATTGTATAACATTTTAACATTATACTTTACTCGGGTATATTTACAGGGTAATCCTTAGTAATAACTTAATTAGTACAGAACTAATTATATCAAGTAGTTTTATTAGCAATCTGTGCAAACCCTTTTAAAATGAAATGATACACTTTAATCTAACGTTGACATAAACTATATTTTTTTACAGAGAGGATCAAGATAGGAATTGGGGAAACTGACCTCGGTATTCTTAAGTTGCCATTTACTAACTTTTACCTATAACTTTATTTGTTGGTATTTATCGTTCGTTACGTTATTTGTAATTCGTCTTGTACCATACTTTTAGTTATTGATTTCCTGTTAGTAATAAAATCGTATACATTTTCATCGCAAGGAATTAATTTATACCGTCTATATGTATCTTACAGTTAATTTAAATTAGACATGTACAGTCACAGTAAGAAAAGATGATTTTTAATTGTTTAGAACTGAAAAATAGGCTACGACCAGTTTGGATTTCAGGGGAAGAGATTTTTGTTCAATTATTGTTGGTGTCTTTAGGACATCATCTTTTTATTAGGAAGAGTTTTTGTGTCATTCACAATTAAAAGTAGTTCTTAATCATCCTCTAATGTCAAATAACCAAATCAATGCATGTAAGAGCTTTACTACGCTTGTCTCCGTTTTCGGTTCAATCGCTTAACTTCCGGTTAATTTTTCTCGTAATGAAAGCGGAATTATTTTCAGATTTTTAGAACTTTATTCTACCAAATGTACGTAGAAAGAAGGTAGTTGATATTTGTTGGTGCAATCATTGTTATTTTGGAATTAATTTTCTGCTAACGTTCGGTCCAATAACTTTACGTACATTTCTCCAAGCTTGGAGAGGAACGATTAATTATTATATTTTTATGTACCATAGTGTGCTCATGTTAAAAGTAGTTACGCCGGAAATATTGGAATCTAACCACACAATCAAGGGTAATACCTACTCGTACAAGGCACACTTACAATAATTGTTACTTCTACGTGGCATATGCATAAAGACTATGGTCTAGGAATTAGATTGCTTGAAGTAATTGAAAGAAAGCAAACCGAACTGGTTTCTTCTAACACACTAATCATTTATTAAAAGCTATTAATTCTCTACTTTTTTGTCTATGCAAAAATGTTATTTATGGGATTATATATTCATTCACGTTACCTTTTGTTCAAAAGTAGAATAAGAAACTGAACAAATTTCTTGAAGTCAAAATGCTTTCACTGAAACTATCTGTAGCTTGTCATTTTCAAAAGTATAACTGATGCATTTCTGGAATTGAATATGATGGCCCTTTTTTGCAATGGTAACGCTTAAAAATGAAAATAATGCAACAGGCTTATTTGCAGTCTCACGCCACAGACAAATATACCTAAATCTTTACCATACCACACAAATACTATATTTTAACGAAGTAACGATTAAAATATCTAACAACTAAATGGTAAATTCGATAAAGGATTCATCATTTACAAAATAATTGTACTATATATTACTTCAACTAACATACTTTTCTAATTAACGAGGTAAATGTTATCTCTTACAGTAAATATTGTTCCGAAGAAGGTAAATAAAATAAAGCCTAGAGTTAAAAAGTAAAATCCTTATTTACTTTTTTCAAGCAGCACACAAAGTTTCTTCTCTCTTAGTTATCGACCTTCTTCGTTAAATTTTATGCAAATTCGTGTCAAAATTTTGTAAGCGAGTATTGGAAATTTACAGCAGTACTTAAGTTATAAAGTGAGGTCTTTAAAGATATCTTACGTCTTGTTATAAAGCCTACGTAACAACAATACGTCAGTTAAAATCCGAAAAACATATAAGGGAAACTAAAAGAAAAGGTCATTCTGGGTCTGGACACAACGATTCCCGTTATATATTTGTAAAGTTTATCATCTTTTTCCTTAAAAGTTGATGGTTTTTCATTCATTATCAGCTTGAATTCAATTTACTTTTTAAAATCTTAGTTTTTTTCTTTCTGTCGTGATGTGAAAAGTCTTGAAGCTCTGCTCATTTTTATGAAGTTTTTAGTTTTTGCTAATCTAGTTTGTTAAGTTGATGGAAAAACTTTTTCTTCTTGGAGTTGCCGAAGCGGTGGACTGGGATAATGAGTTGACTAAAGCAAGTGCTGGGGCAGATATTGTTAGCAGACTTAGGGCAAGTAGCAAGATGGAGGATGGATGGATTGATGGTGAGAATGAGGCTGGAGACGTTATTCTCATATCACGAACTTCAGGTTCTGAAATTACAAAAAGACACAACTGTAGGGTTAAAAATGCATAATGCTATTGAATTAAATTGCTTAAAGAACTCAAAAATCATGCAGTGGTCAATAAACATTTATGTAATAAACGTCAAGCCTTTTTTATTATTTGAAAACATGGCAATTCCACATTCTTTGAGTTTGCATTCATCAAATAATTATGAATTCTATTACAATGAGCAATTCAACATTTACACAGAATATCCGGATGTGTTTTCCAGAAACTGGAATGCAAATTCTTCCGAATGTACAAGTCCAAAATTAAATGTGTTGAACTAACCTGCTAAAACATCGTGCTGCGGGGAAGATTCGTACGGATAATTATCTGTTAAGTAAAAATCATACGTGTGGTGTTAGATTATAATGATTTTTGCATGTATGTTTTAATTTACACGAGTCTTTTACATGAAAAAATATTAGAAATTATAGAAAATGCAAATCCAAAGTGGAAAGTTTTAATGGGGAAATTAATGTTGGGAATCAGTTAGGTATAGTTTTCATTAGTTTAATTTAATTTAAATGGGAAACCTCATTTAAAGTAAATGTAATGAGACAAAGACAATTTTCATACAAAATCAAATCCAGAAAGCTATCTTGAAAATGTTTTATGGAAAAGAGAAAACACCTCTACAGAAGAACAGAGTTATACCAAAACACCGTAATAGAAAAACCAAAGCACTTTTACACAATTAAATCACTAATGGGTGCTGAATTCGCTAAGTAATCATGCGAGATGTGAATAAATCACTATCCAAGCCTGCCAAACCATGCTTAAGTAATATTCATGCACCAAATATTTAGGATATGATCACATAAAAAGGTGACGATTAGAAAATTTCATGCAAGACCCATTCCAAAAAGGCAAATTAAACATTATTTCCAGGAAACTGCAGATCATCATAAAAGCCCGTACAAAAGTGTTTATAAAATCAAAGGACAAGCCTTTTATGTAAATTCACCTGAACTTCTGGTATTGAACTGAAAGAGTTCAGATGGTTGAGCCCAACCAAATTTATTTCTGGCTAAAACTTTAGCCTCGTAAACAATTCCAGGTTCCAGATTTCGAATATGGTATGACTTCCAATGCACTGTTGACACGGGCACGGCCAATGATCTTCCTAATGTATTCCGATCGTAGTAGTTGTTTCCTTCGCTGGCTGGAATTACAACGTCGTGCCACTGCCCGGGGATTTCGTGGGTTTCATTGACCTATTCAGGGAGTAAATTAAATTCGGGGTTTCCATTCATTAGCATTTTCATGTTTATTTGTGAGCCTCACTATACTTACACTACGTGGATGTTTTTAGCTAATCGGTACTTTCACTTTCGTACTACTTACATGCTTCTTCCTGTAGGATAGCCTATATTCATCCACACTTGAGTAGCTCTCAACAATCCAAGTTATGTTAAATGCGTCTCGCATCCTGCCAACGGGATCGCTTCGGAAAATTGCCCGGTTGGGTTTGCCTAGTTCCAAAAATTAATTATTTTATTTTGCAGGTTCATACTAATTAACCAACGTAAATTAAGAAGCAGTTTAGCTGTTGAAAACGTACCAGATAGCTCAATATGTTTCCTCGATCGCCCAAACTTGTTGTCAGCTTCACAAGAGTAGTTCCCAAAGTCAGATTGTTGGACATTACGGATGATCAAGGAATGCCGGGATCCGCGAGTTTCCATCAGTCGCCTACCATCTTGATCCAGGATCATTGTATCCCTGTACCATTTCACCTTCTGAAAGTCATACAATTTATTTACATTAATCAGAGGTAGAATGCTGTAGTATTCTTGAACAATATCAATGAATATTTTCATTCAGAGAGGTACAGAATGTGGAAAAAATATATCTTAGAATGGTAATTTTCTTTCGAACTCAAATAAATTCGAATATTACTTCTACGTATAACTTAGCCGAGCTTTCTCCCGTGTAGACATTTTCTGAATAAAGATCACATTAGCAGGAACGGCCCGAATTATCAACGTGGAGTGAAAGCACCCAAAAGGATTACAGTTTGTGAACATAACGCATTTTGAATGTGGTTAGTCTCATAAATCTCCCTAGAATGTAATTTATGGATACTTCTACACAAATCCCTGAGAACTTGGAATAAGCCACCAGCAACTATCAAATAGCCTAGCGACCTCACAAGTCGACCCCTTCTTGATGTATTTCTGTGTAGTGTAATGTTCTTTACTTTCTTCCTGTGCCCTTGTTAGTAACAGTTGCATCGGACTTCATACTTTCTTAGGAGTTTCCTCAAACATCAATTAGGAATAGGGTGCATTTTGGTAAAAAATATCCTGACTATTGGGTCTAAAGGGTTTTCAAAAAGGAAGAAATCTTCGGGCTCACTATAATATGCAAAATTATGGATTGATCGATCGTTCTAGAGTACGGCTGAAGACATTTCTAGCAAGATTTTGTCAAGATTTTGGTTTATTTTTGAGAACAAATTAGGCTAAATAATTACAAAACCATTGTCATCTTTTGCTTAGCTTTTATAAAGGAAAAAAATAATGGTTTCTCCCTTTTAAAGTACCCTAAAGTCCGGCCGACTAAGAGGGGTTGCGGTTAGTAGCATGCAAAATCTGAATGTCAAAAGTCTGCGGCCAATAAGTGAGGGCGGTATACGACCGGGGGCGGCATATCGGCCGGACTTTAGGGGAGTCAACGGAATACTCTTCTTTTGTCTTTATTTCTTTAGTGCTAATGCTATGTTTTCCATATAAACTCTACACAAAATTCAGTGACGTTGTCAAAAGCTCAAGCTCGCAGAATTATTTCATCAAAACTTCAAAAGCACCATATCTTTTAATAATTTTGCAAACCAATCCAGCTAACAAATTCTTACTCAAGGGGATCTATGCAGAGGAAATTGAATTCCATCGATTGAAGTATAATTCCTGGAACTGCCTCTATCAAACAACAAATAAAAGGACCTGGCCTAAATATCTATTAATTTGAATTAGATTGAGGATGGAATCGGATATGATTTCCCTCAGCAGGACTTCCTCCATGCTAGAGGAAAATTAACCCGTCTCTGCCATGCATACGTCATTCATATCTCAATACTGAAGAAAGTTAGAGAGCCAAACCAATGCATGTCGTTGGTGAAGTTCGTGAACTTTCAACGTCAAAACACCAAGTAACTTCTGCATGACGTTCATAATTAAGCAGTTAGTAGCAGTTGCGGCATATGCAGCTGCAGTGACTTCTTACTTATGAAGGATCGTAGCTTATTCTGACTGTATCATAAAAATGTAGATTGAATAACAAATCTACTATGATGCTTTTGACCATAATCTATGCATTTACTTTAAATGATTGCTGGCTTGATGGAGTCAGTCATTATTTCTTCAACAGAAAACGTGCTGATCAATAATGGAAAGGCTGGAGTCATTTTATTTTAATGAGCGGGTTTCGTTTAGAGATCACTTGTCTTCATTACTGTAAAAGCTCAAACTCCGCTAAGGGATCTCCATATCTATAAGACTTCAATTAATCATATTACATCGTACTGGAAACCGAGTAAATCATGCGGGTAAACGCAAGTACACCTAAGTTACACCCCTTTGGAGAATGATGCAAGAAAGAGCTTCAGTATGATAATAATTACTTACAAAATCCTGTACAGGCTACATTAGAAAAGCAGGGAATCCTTGTATTTATTCTATAATATGGGTAAATGTAGGCTTGCTCTACTAAAGGGACAAGTTTATTACAACCAAGGCTAACAGGGTGTACTCATTTAGTGTAATTTAATCATAGGTTCAGGTGGACAAAGGAGAATGGAGACTATTTGCCAAGTAGAATTCGCCTATGGCTCTAGCTTTCACTGCTTCATGTTCTAGCCACAGTTAAAATGCACTCCTTTCATGCAAGCAGTATAGCAGTAGAGCAGAAGAATTTTGAACAAAGTGTTTTCAAAACCTTCTCAGGTTTCTCATTAAACTTAACAAAAGGAGACGTTGAGTTGGGCGATTGAATAATTATTTTAGACTTTCTCCTAAATTTGCGGACAGGATGTTGAGGCCAAATGATGAGAGATATAAACCGAAACAAAGCTAATTCATTAGGGTCATGCTGATGCAATTAAAGATGAAATTCTAAAGATGCGAGGATATGATTCTATTAATGAAGGCCCATCACTGAAAACGTTAATGAAGTTTTCGTAGGAAGAAATGATATGCAAATGCAATGCAGTAAGGAAAACAGCACAAAGATTCTTTGATTTGTCTGTAATTAAGTTTTATATTCATATTATTTTTATTTTATACCTTCCAAATTTGAGGCCCTCTTGAGTTAAAATTAACGTTGAAGACCTTTGTTACTTTTTCAGTAGCAATCTCAAGTTAAAGGGAGTCAAATTGTTTTCAAATAGCTAATGGTTAAATTATGAGAGTTGGAGATACAATTTTTCATTGGTTTTAAATGGGTGTTTCACAAGTTAAGTAACAAAAATATGTTATAAAGTCCTCAATCAACAACCCCTAAAACACTGAAGCGTTTTTTAATATACTCAGCCGAAGCAGTTTACTGGGTTTCTCAACTTTTGAATTATCCACAATCGTGCTGGGGGTTGGATTGATGGGTTTTTCATGAAAGCTTCATCAAGAAACTTTGAAATTGTTATTAGAATATGGAGTAACTAAATAGAAAGCTACTTTCCGAACACCTCCCAATCAAACTTTCCTTAAAAGGGAATAAGTTGAATTTTCTGTTTATCTTGTACGACTTGACTTTAGCTTTAGCAAGTCTATTCTCAACCTGCTGGACGATGTATTCGGTATAAATGATTAAACTGCACGAAGGATTACTTCTATCCTTTATCTTTTATGTTGGTTGATTGCAATTAATGAACTTTCTGCGTTATAATGAACTGACTTGTGGTTGAGAGCGAGGATATCTTGCCAAGATCTAAGAAATCTCCAATGCCATGATAAGCTGAATCACTCTAGGCATGGTTTGCAGAGAGAGGAAACATGTTTTATAAGAAGTTTATTCGCCTGATAAACTTTGAGCTAAATAGAACTCTGAGTTTGCTTGCCATCGTTTCGTTAGGTATATTTAAAAGTTAATTTTTGTGAGAGATTGAAGAAACAACTATGTATGTATGCTACCTTCGATAAGTAATAAATCCATTTCTATCAACCTTGAGATAGTACAACTCATGTATTTTTATTTACATTAATGGTTTTGTAACGAAGTACATTCCATGATTTCATCGAGATATTTCAAGATCCTGTGTCATTAATAAGTGTAAACAGTTTATTCTACGTCCTTATTTAAAATTAATTAGATGATTGTGTCACATAATCATTTTTCAAAGTATGAAGATGATGAGTTAGTCTTAAGTGTGTAGATGACTGTGATAAATAATCCAAAAAACTAATTTCCTTGTGCTATCTACTTTTTAAATTACTTCACTAATAAAATATTTACTTAGATGAAAATCAGAGGATACATATTTGCTAATTGTCATCAAAAAGTTTCATTATAAACTTAATTTCCCTTTATAATTCCATTTCTCAAGCGTTTACTTTAATGCGAGGGATTAGTTACACTTGCACACTTTTTCACGTTCGATGACTCAATGTAAATGAAGATTATAAATAAGGAAATTGGTCTGTTAGAGAAGCAGCTTGCAAAAATCATCTTTGCACCTAAAATACAGAGGATGGTAGGTTGATATCAAAAGAAAATTACATTTCCTAAATAAGTCAGTTATGCTGACATGTAACTGCCGCATACAATTTCTTAATTACCGACTTGAATGTATTACCTTGTACTGTAATCTAATGATTAAAAGTTATGTTACGTGCGTCTAAAGTTATTTTCCCTGGTAGTGGAGAAGATTGCTTTTAAATCAAAGAATAATCTATACAGACAGATCCATAATGCATTTCTTCATCAAAAGAAAGTTGATGTTGCTATTTACTAAAGACGTACATAGTACATAAGAGTAATTAAGAAAGATTAAGATGCTGTTTGATCTGTCGACTTTTTTGTCAAGAAAAAAAGTAATACTTTATGTAAGCAGTCTGGTATATATTGGGGTTCGAACCCAAACCAAATCCTATATCTAGAAGCCGAAAGCGAACATTTAATAAGGGTAGGTAAACTATCTAGTGATTAGGACGATGTCCGGATAAACTATCAGTATTAAAGAGAATAAAACAATAACAAGAACAAGACTAAGTCAACCTTGGCCAAGTTTCTGGTCATTTCAACATTATTGTATCCAACAACGCTTGTCTAAACCGCTATAAACTTTCTAGCGTTTATTTTACTTTTTACTTTCTGCAAATTGTTAATCCTACCGTCAATCAAGTCCAGCCAAACGAGCGTCTGACCGATTCGATGATACTCATCATTAAAAAAGTCCCTCCTTCAACCTTAGCTGGCCTACGATCCACTAAGCACAAGCAGTCATATTGGCTTGGTCGTTGGCTTGCGTGGCTGATTTTTTTTTACTAGGGTTTAGTTACTGTCAACTGTTGTCGAAATCGATTGACATAAGTTCTAAAACTTTTTCTTTCTCCTATCCTTTGTTTATTTTTATCTTACTACGGCTGATGACCATCGCCTGAACTTTGACTTAAGCAGAAACGTAAGGGGCCTAGAAGGCGTAGAGTTATGTTGATATGTTGATATGTATATCATATAGGGTCAACAAGAACCTTCACTTTAGGGAGACTGGTCTACTAATGTACTAAATACGGTTATTGACATTTTAATAAAGAATTAAAATACAATACTTCTAAACCCTGAATGTATGCATTACCATGTATCGATCCTAGTCTAATCTGGGTAAAGTGACGGTAATTCTTATTCAGCCCGACTGAGACAACTGATAACATTTCCTTGGATTCTTAGCCTTTCCTTCCTATCCTTCCTCCTCGTATGCATCTAGCGGGTTTGCGATGATAGCAAACTTTGCAATGATGACGTATACAATGAGAACCTTACCCAGAAATGGGGTGTCTCATTGTATCTAACCATTTTTTGTTCAAGTGGTTAAAAATTGTTGAGAGCAGAGTTAAGAGAATAAAATGTAAAAGCTTATTTTGTTTCTATCTCATCAATTATTAATGAATTATTATGTGTATGAGTCAATAATCTTGTGGAATTTAAGTACAAGAGATTTATATTTTTATCTTTGAGACAAAACCCGACATGTTTGTGTGATTTAAAAAATAGAACAGTAAAAGCTTCCTTTTTAAGTCGATTATTTTTTGTTTATCACCGAAAGATGATAAAATAAATCTTGAAAAAGAAGGCTTATTGCGACGGACGAAGAAAGTGCATGCCACAATGTTACAATGGTATTGATATTTCTAAGCACATTATTGTTGGATCTTATTTAGAAAAGGTAGTGGTATGTTTGTTTTTAAAAGGACTTAGAAAGAAACCTCATCCGGAATCCTGAGGGAAACTACCCAAGAAAGATTCATTGGTGGATACAAAAAAACTCAAAGATGATAGCTGACTTTTTCTGGATGTATCAGTTTGGCTGAGCCAAGAAAACAAACCTCTTCTCCTTCCATTTTTTGTATCTTTAGGTTACTACTGTTTAGAAGATGTTCAATATAAATTCCCATGAAGTCAATCTGTGCTACAGGGAGGTAATCTCTGTTGTAGGTTTGCGCTGCGCTATAATAAATGTAGTTTGAAAATATGCCCTAGTTCCGAGGAATCATCCATTAGCTGGTAATTTACTGTTCTAATTGAACGAAAGTTTAGACCTACTTTTACAAATTATTGGAGCCTTTAAAATAAAAGTGTTAAATTGGTTAATGGAATGGAAAGATTAAAGTTGTTTTTGTTTGGTGAACTTCATGTTCTGGGTATTTCTCTGAAGTTTTAGGTTCTTCCTCTAAAGCGTTAGAATGTTATACGGAAGAAGTACAACGAAAGTTATTTTTTTCAAACCTTCGGAAGTAAAGTAGTAAGTTTTAAGTAAAAAAAAGCATGCAAGACCACCAAATAGCGCACCACTATAATTACGATAATCCTATATGTTTTTAGTAGTAATGCAGTAAAAGAGACCTAGAATTATTTAAAACTAGCATGCATGTTACAAAACTCAAATCATAACATTTTATAGTTATAATTGCTGTACAATCTTATAATTTGGGTAACCGCTTGACGAACCGTTGCATTTAATTGAAATGATATCGTCTTTTGGGTATTTAATTTAAACCACACAAGAGGTTACAATATTAATAAAATATAATCCACAATGCTTGCATTATATTTCGCTGTATCATACAGTCAACAGTAATAAAAAATTTTAGAGTGAGAAGTGAGAGAAGTTTTTCACAGTCCCCTAACCCTTCCCCCCTTTTCCCTCCCGTATTTTTCACACTACAAACAAACATTATTACGAATTAACAAACAAAACTGCTAGTTTTTATGCCTAATACTTGGAGCTAATGACCGCTTTACCTTCGATAAATAGCTCGCAGGATCCTTCATTCATGATGCTCATCACAAATTGTAATAAATGGGCTATTTATAATTTGATTTGGTATGGGAGACCGCAACCGAAAGAAATGAGGCTTGGATAGGTATGAATTCGAACATTATCGCTTACACATGCACCGATTCCCATGTATCTGGAATTTATTGCAATCAATCCAATATTACTTGTACTAGCAAATAGAACGTAAAAGAAATCCTACATGATGCCAATAGAAACAGTTTGTAGTAAAATACACTGCTGCCCTAAAAGTTCTCAAAGGCAAGCTTTTTGGTAGAAGTAAGTGATAAAGAGAAATGGATTTTGAATTCAACTGAACAGTAAAACTACTGGAGTAGAAAAGTAAATATCCATCGAGATGCAGAATGAAGATAGATTTTTATGATTGCATCACACACCGCATCAATGGATGATGCTTGATGCTCCTTGTCCATTTATTCCATTTAATAAATTATTATTTCAGGATGAGTAAAGCGTGTCATTAAAATGTGGAGAGTATCATTTCAAACCTCGCCATTATTATGAGGAGGATAGCATGGAATTTATGTTAATGTCTAATCTATACTATTAACCATCAACGGAAATGTCATGCAGTTAGTCTGCTTCACACCAACTTTCATCTTTTCGTCTCTCTGGCTCCCCTAACCTTTAGCAAACCAAACTTAGGTATCCAGCTCAAAGATTTAATGGAAATGGGGTTTAGCTAGTTCTGCAGGGAAGCGTCAGCAGAATACGATGCCATTTAATCATGCTATGCTGCATATCTGTCTACTTACCAATATTAAACAGGGAGGGAGGGTTATCATTGCCAGGTATTAATGACTGGTTCTATTGTTCCGTTTAATTGGTGGTGTCTCGTCGTTGGTAGGTAATTTGAGGCGTTTATTTTCTAGGTTATCATATTTATCACATTGTTTGTCTGTGGTCACAGCTCCTTTAGTCTTTCAAGCGATTAAAAAGTAAACTTATTCCATAGTACTAAACTATTTTACCTGTCGATATTAGGATGTTAGCATTACCTTGATGAAAAAAGGATGCATTCAGTAGTGCACAATTTTTTTAAAATTGATCTATTTTCTCCCTAAATTACTGTTTATGATACATTTAGCGAGGACGCTTATGCCGAATAGTACTTTGACCGTATCATTTTGAAGGTTATTGAAAAATAATAACTAACTTTTTACTGAACTGATTGACGAAAAAAAGTTAGAGGTGTGGTAGGAAGCTGGTTAAATTACACCAAGTTTATAAAACAGGATCTCGTCAAAAGTAATACTGACATTTCCTGTTGGCCAGCAGTCAAAATCTGTGATACTTTGCTTTAAAACATTTGCAGCAATTCGTAGTATTCTGTGTGGCATTTTGACTGAGTTATTTTGATAAAAACTAAGACTATGAAGGGAATGCTTAATTACTTCGTCACGATTGGGAGCCTTCTCTTTCTGTATGCCTTGCCGGTAATAATTTCTTCAATGAAGAAAAAGAAAACTGCTTCTAGGACTTCGAATAGTAAACGTGTGAATTCATATATTTTAGGCGAAACCGAATCCAATGGTATTGGATAAATGTAAAGGTGTAGACATCGAGATAACAGAGGCTCATATGATGGAGGTCAAAGATTGCCTGGTTCAAGCTGGAGCTAAGGAGTTTAAAGACGTACCTACTGACAAGATGCCGGTAAGTTCTGTCCTTGCATTCCAGTTTTTCTTACTAAACTTTGAAGATGTAAAGTTTCCATTTTTGTTTAAATTTCAGTGTTTTGGAAAGTGCGTCATGACTAAGAAAGGAATAGTAAGTGGAACGGGTTCCAAAAAGACTCCTTACTCCGCATATATATATATGTATTGTATACAACCCGTATTCTATGTTAAATATACATTCTCTCTGGTAATGATTTCAAGATCGATGCCAAGGGACTGCCTCACAAGGAGAACATTACAAAGTTGATTACAGACACCATGCCAAAGGCAGTTCATGACGACTTGAACAAACGAATGGGTGTTTGCTTAGAAGAAGAAAGTAAGATACTTCTTAAAAAACACATTTAACTTCTAAATTTATTACTTTTAAAATTTATGAGAATTTCTCAGCAGTAATGAATCCATAAATATATAAATTCCTCTCATTTAATACCAAACTAAATACAGCTTCCATGATCGACCCCACTGATGAATCATGTACAACTTACATGCCCCTTGGAATGTGTATGCATTTGGCGTTCTTGGAAGTGAGCTTTCTCTATTTATATAATATTCAATTATTCCAAAAAATATCCCTCTTCGTAAAAAAGTCTTCTATAGTTCGTTTTCAGGGATTTTTAATGCAATAAAAGTAAAAGAGTTAGTCGTATAGAAGGAAACGCTTCCATTTCCTACGAACTTCGAACTAACCAGTTCTTATTATTAACTTTCACTAACGTTTTTTTCCAGGAATGTGAATAGTAAACTTTCCAGAAGACTTGTTCAAAATGAGCCTTCATCATTAGCGGAGTTCAGCGGAAGCCGTTAATATATTACCCACCAAAACTACTACTACTAGTACTACTATTACTACTACTACTACTACTACTACTACTACTACTACTAGTACTACTACCTACTCTGTCGACTATGTCAGAGCTACTCCCACCCTTTACTAAGCTACTTGCTCACTCAGTTTAATCGATTCCATTTACTTTTGTTGCTGACTTCATTAAAATTTTCATCCTCATTATACTCTATCATTTCTCATATCTTTCATATTCAAGGAGATTGCAAAGTTTCCCCTGAAGATTCCGATTTCTCTATTCAGTCCCACGTCTTCTTGTGGACTGGTGCTGCTTTTACTAAAGTATATAATTATATTATTACAGCGATAGGTTTTTCTGGGCCTTGGTATTATTATCATAAGCCACTCTACCACTACTACTTCTCGGCATAACCTCATATCATCACAAACAAGAAGGTAAGGTATTCATTTAGAAGGAGAGGAAAAGTGTTGGCGGAGGTGGCAGGCAGCAGTCGAGTTTCTTTTTTATTATCGCCTGCCATCAAAGTGACAGGAGGTTTATTATATCACGCATCAGTATAAGATCTCAGGTTGTCCTTAGAAAATCTAGCTGACGTTTCAGATAATTCTCCGTGGGAAAGTAATCATGAATCATCTTCTTGCTCAGTCAGTCAGTTATCTTTCCAAACCCAGCAAGCTAAACTGACGATGATGCTATAGAACTTATCTATGCACTATGCAATGAGCTGCTGCTTGCTACAGCTACTGTTACTGTTTGGACTTTAATAACTTTTAAGACATCCTACCAACCAAGGCAGGGTGAAAGCTCAAGCTGACAAATAAAGAAGTTTGATATATTAAAAAAAATATGGTGAAAAATCAAGTAAAATGGTTATATCATAAAATGCATGAAGGGGTTTGGGTTGGTATGAAGGGAATTTGGGTTGGTATGAAGGGAATTTTTACTCTTCCAACTCATCATCGCCAGATAATAAAAAAATATAGTAAAATCATTCCCAATTTTTATCTTGTGGACGAAAAGATCCGTAAGGGGGTAATGGGGGCAGTTGTTATAAGATTTCCATGAGAAAGTCACGAAAGCATACTATTTATGCAGTACGTTTTTTATTTTCCGTCCATATATTAAGTTTTCTTTCCATAAAACTCCTATTTATTGTGGTGATTATTTTTGATGAAATTCGCAGATAATATGCTAATTTCTTGCTAAAAAGGAATAAAAGAATATATTACATACCGTGGCTGGTGGATCTGCATGCACAATGCAGGCAAGGATTGCCTCTTGACCTTCCCCAGAATGGATCCATGATCGTTCCACGTCAATCTCAGGAGGATCTGTAGAAGGGAAATGAAAATATTTTTATGAGAACTTTAATTCAAATCCAATTTAAAATCGAATGGTTTGTAGACGCATCAGCTTTTAAAATATCCGTTTATAATAAGACTTCCTTCCTTCCTTACAAAATGTTTATTTCGTTCTGCCTTTCTATGTTTATGAAGAATATTCCTAATATCTTTTAATTCTAATACGCTTTTATGGCAAAAGTAACGGAAATTCAGACTTGAAAACAATTCGGTTTATGCAAGGTTTGCTGTTATGGCAGTAATTGCAATTTAAGCAGAATAACCTCAAGCGTGCTTCTTTTCATCACCCTTTCATCGCGCCTCATCTTCATCCAACCAAGATTTAAGATTGTCAACCAAGTTGAAGTTTTTTTATGGTGTTTCACACGACAGGACGGTGGATAAAATCTCGTAAGGAGATCTTCTACTTGCTTCCATAGTAGTTTTAGTAGTTTAGAACTAAGTCGGACTAGGCGAGACATGCAGACAGAAGCATGGGGCAAGCTCAAGGCTCATCTTCCCTTTTCCATTTAATCACGACGAAGAATTAATTTCCAAGATGACATGTCACCACAGCTCCCCACAGCATCTTTTAATTCATCATCTCCCCAGCCAACACCCGCCTTCACCAAAGTCTTTTCACTCGACAAAGTCAATGTGAAAGACATCGAGATTGCTTCCGTTCTCCTTTAGAAAACTTTAGTTTAACTCCCAAAAGATTGCATGCTAGAGCTTTAGAGTAGACTACATTATATGGAAGTTTGTCTATACTCTAAAGGCTAGAGCTAGCTGTTGTAAAGAGCTTACTGTATTTTTAGGTTCAAAGCCTCTTAGGGGAATTAAAATAACACATTTTGATAATCCGTTCACCACAAAAAGTTGGGAAACTATGCAAGAAAGGAGTAAAAGTCTAAAATACGGTCCTCAAGTAAGATGCGTATTTCTGGGTTAAATTCTCACAGTTGACAGTTGATCATCAATCGTTGAGTTTTTTAATCCTATTTAATATTTTGTCTTCACACCTTTATTCTGGATTTGATTCGTACTATGAGAAAGAAGTCTTTGCCACAGAAATATAAATGCACACAAGCTCAATAAAGGGTCTGATTTAAATAGGGAATTCTGGCTGGATTCGAGAGATAAAGCAGAATTCATTCAGAGATATTTGTTTAATAGGTGACTGAACTTATTGAAATGGGGGATGAACGGGAGACTGCTTTTATTAAAAAGATGTAATTACGCCTGTAAATAGCCCTATTGTGATGCAAATGGGAAATGGGTATACATATCTTCAATTCCCAGTTCTAATAAAGGAAAGGGTTGATTTTTAACTGGTAAATAAATGCGCATTCTGTAGTTTTTTCATGTTGGCAACATTAAATTCTTAAAATGAGAGTTTTCTCAATATAATCAAGTTTTTAATTGAAAAGTTATGAAACGACAAACAATTTAGAAAAGGTGTAAGGATACTCTTAAAAGGCACCAATTAAAAGCAAACTGAAACGGTGATGTTAGACTATTTTTGTAAATGGTAAAGCTCAGTTAAAGCTTTTCTGACATCAAAGCTCATCCTGTCGGTCTGTCTTCCATCATTTTAATTAAAGTTAAAAACCCCATGGCATGGCATTATACATTCAGTGTAATCCCAGTCAGGCAAGAAACCCTGGATGGAGCAAAAGAGTAAGGTGGGTAATGCAGTAGGCATTATTAAAAAGGCTCAGCACGATACGATTCATGGTGAAAAAGCAACAGTAAGTATTAAGCGTTTTTGAGTGTGACAGAAGGGTTTCCGAGATTTTAAAAACTGCCCATCTTATTATTTAATGCCAAAGGGATTCCAGAACTGTTATTTATGCCAACGTTTATGATTTTGTTAGGCAAGACACATTCTGTTATAGAGTAAACCCGACGGATATTCATATTGACATTCGTCCTTCCTGTCATAAAAAATCTCCAATAAATCCGGCCGAATATATTGATTTTGCACCCGAAGTGCAATCTCTGATTCCAACATCCAGATTACATCCAATATTTTAGCATCTTAAAACCATTTAAAGAGGACGAGGACTTATAAGCAGAGATTTATGCAATGCTTTACTTTTACTTACATTGCACTTTGACCTCGATGGAAGTGGTGACAGGGGTTCCGACCCCGTTGTTCGCTGAACACTGATAAATTCCTGCCGAGTGACGATCTGCCTTTTGGATAGTGAAACTGTTTCCATCTGCAGATTGATCCCCATTAGGAAGTAAATTGTTCTGTCAAAACAAAATGCAAGAGTTCAATCAGACCCAACGAATCAAATGGTTGAACCTGTATGTTCGCTTAGGTAAGCAAACATCCATTTCCCTGAGACGAAAGGAGTAAGTTATGTTAGCATAAAAAAGTTCATCTAACAGAAAAACAGGTAATCCATTTAATCCTTTTGTGACATTCAAAAACATTTACTATGCGTTGTTTTTCATTGGCTTCTTTGGAGGAAGATTGCAAGTGAAAGTTTTTCAAATTGACATGTCACTAGATTTCAATTGAAACATTTGTAAACTCATGGAATAAACGTAAACCTGGGAAACGCTTTTTACTTGTAGTGGGAATCAGTTCTTCTTGTAAGATTTTCAGGGTTTGTTGTAGACTAAAGAAAAACCTGTTTTGCATGTATGTGGTTTATGCTTTATTTTTACTCAACCGAGCTTACAGCTCTTTGAAATACATGATGCTTTAGTAAAAAGGCATATGAATAGAGAATATCATCATCATCATCAAATCTCTCACCTTCCGTGTCCATTGAATAGTCGGTACAGGATTACCAGATCCTCTGCATTGGAGCGTTACCGTGTCTCCCTTTGTTATAGTAAGATGACTCGGGTCACTTCGCACGCTTGGTGGGACTAAAAATAAAAATAAATATATTATTAGGAAATGGCGAGGATGATATTAACAGTAATAATAGTTTTTATAAACCAGGCAAACAGTAATCGTCCTAAAAATGCAGGGTAGCTATATTGTTATGCAAAAAGGCATAATTTTATTTTGGTAAAAAAGCCATTTACCCCAAAACCGAATAAATGGCCCAAAAAATGACATCAACAACAGAGATATGTAATAAATCTCAAAATAATACAATCCCCAGCAAGTACTACTATTCTATTGGTGTTTATTGTGTCAGTAAAAAACTCATACTGCTCATACCAAAATAAGCTTAAGCATTAGCTTAAAAACATCGTACAGCAAATGGATTGTGACATTTACAGATTGCAAAGCAAGTCGAAAGTGACACAAAATGCGACATTTAATTTTATAGGACTATCAATAGATTAAGCAACGCGATGTAATATAATAATAAGTTAGGAAATATTAATATGTACATTATTAACAAAAAAAGCAGTGTTGTTCCATTACGTCCTGTATGTATTATGGGTGAGCAGTTTGTCAAAATATCCAACCCAATACAGTGATCTACTTAGGTTAAATGGTTCCCACAAGCGTTATACAAAACACGACCCTCCTTCCTGCTTCAAAATCTTCTCGTAGTTTAACTTAACCAATCCGACAAATATGAGCACCAGTATAACTTTTTTGCATCTTATATCGTTTGTTAGAGACTACTTAGGCCATTTTTAACAAACAATATCGATCGATCTCGCTCAGTAAGCCATTTTCAGTAGAAAAAGCAACATTGTAGGACTTTTTAGCGAGGAAAATTAAAGGGAACAATAGAACCAGAACTGACGTACTTCAATACTAACTGGCAAAGGGTCTTATATGCTGTGCGCGGTGTCGTACATCATTTTGCTATACATTTTAGCCCGCTATCAATTCCACACCATGCAACCCTAAAAAGGCCCCTACTTCCAGTTTCTACTAAAAGCACATACCTAACTATTTTTATTCACCTCCTATCCTCGTAGCCGCATTTATGCAAGCTCATCCCTTAAAAAACTGTCCGCAACCTTTTGACATTTGCATTTATTTTAAATTCAAAATCAATATCAGCCTTGACTCGAACGTTCAATTTGTTTCACGACCCATGACTTTTTTTATCCTTTTGTTCACTTTAGCATCCATCCATTCAACCGACCATACCAGTAGCAAAGCAGTCCACACCCTTTATCTGGTACATACGTATGAATTCTATGCTCTTTTAGTAAGTTGAGTGTCAATAGTTCAGAACAGAGACTACTTGTCCCATTATCTGGATGCAGGGCCAATTTGTGACACTTAAGTACTAAAACGGTCCAAAAAGTTCAACTCTCTAAACCATTATGAAGTTCTCTTGAATAAGCAATAGCTCTTAGAACAGAGTAGCAGTAGTAGTAATAGCAACTGCTCCAAAAGTAAATTCAAGTTCCCAGAAACAAACTACCATCAAGGGTGAGCGTATGTAAGGATGAAAGGGAAAGGAATCAATCAGAGTCTACTGGATTGGATGTACCAATAAAATATCTACCTAGATGGTGTTTCTTTGCACTACTAAACACTACTTTACTGTTTACTAACCGTTGTAGTAGTAACAATAACTGGCTAATATAACCTGGGTTTTAATAGCGAGGTCCAGACCGAAGTAGCTATCGTGGTGGCGGACGTAGGACCAAAAAGGTTACAAGATAAGAGTGAGACCATTGCATAGCATTGTTGAAGAAATCAACATTATAATACACTATTCTAGATGCTTTCCCAGCCCTAAGTAGTTGATAGGGACCGTTCTCGACAACTATTGTGGCATATACCGTTGGTTGAGTAGGATAATAATGTAATGTAACGTACATTGTTAGTTGAAGGGGAAGGAAATAAAGGGAATTTATGTGTGTATCAATTGGTCCCAGGTTCCCATTTCAGACCAGCCACTTCCTTTCAATTTTCATCATTTGAAACTTTTTCCCTTGTAATGCATGCAGGACGATTCAATGTCAAACTTTTGAAATAACTCTACGGAGGACTCCATTGAAACTTTGTCTTCTCTAAAGAAACTTTATGCACATAAAATAAAATATTCGTCTGAAAATCGCCGTTAAGAACCGAGTTGAAAACTACCGAGAGGCTGGCGAGACTTGTAAAGTATGCTGAGTGACTATGAGTTTAAGTTTAGTGGAGGGTTTTAAGATGTAGGAAAGGGAAATTTGACTGCCATTCCCATGCCTGACTGTGGAGGATTTAGGTAGATATCTGAAAGGAAGAACAATAATATTTCAAATACTTATGTTCATCTTCGGTCGGAGCCACTCTTGCCAGTCATTCATCCGGAGATTCCACATCTTATGAAATCCAACTACTTCCACAACCTACAAACCTTCCTATGTAACGTAGGTATAATAACTTTCTCCATTTCTTCCTGTCAACTTTCCATCATGTTAGACCCAGACAGAATTATTACTATAGGTCTATCTGCTGCTGCTTTAAGGGAACTTGTTCCTTGAAAAAGTAACCACATATCTAAGGACAGGAAAGTAAGAAATTATCGACAGTCTGGAGACAGATAGCAGGTAAGGTAACATGGGAATTGTGCTGGAGGGGTACATATATTTTTATGACTACAAATATGTGAACAACGGACGTGAAAAATGGAGCATCTTCGCAAGGAATCACGAGCAGAGGGTCTTCATCAATCAAAAATGCCTTGTTGACAGGAAACCACGGGATTCGTCTCTCTGTGGTCTCGTTTCAAATCCAACTTCCTCTTTTGCCCTTCCATTGGCTAGTCCTGCTGAATTCTCTCTTATAAAAATACTAACGATAATATTATCTGCTGGAAAAAGCGTATACTTATTTTGACAATACTAGAAATGCATCTCCTCTTTTTATGTTTCGCCTGACTTCTGACTCGACTTGTGAAGTTATACGTACAGTTGACAGTGTGTGGTAGAGTAAACGACGGTGGCTTGACTGGCTAGAAGTATATTTCTAGCATGTTTGAGTCTTTTTTCAAGCCGCTTCCTTCCTGTCTTCTTTTTATGGGTGATCAATCAAACCGGCCACGAGGAAATCGGCCGAGATTCATAAAACGTGGAGAGAATGGAAAAATCCTTAGAATAAATTATTACCTCGTAAAACATTCTTCCGACTTTGTATAGCTAAATCAATTGAAAACTGAGATTTCCTTTGGAGAAAGCAATCTAATAAATATTTTACTCATGTTAAATACCTTCCTAAAGATGGATACGTTTTAAGCAGTTTTTTAATTCTTTATGGATATAAAGCTAAAATTCATCTCATTCTATACAATCCTCGTGAGCGGATGGCTGATAAACTACCTAATATGTGTAATGCTACTATCACTGAAATTACTTAAGCAGTTGGATGTGCCTTTGCTTGTCAAAAAGTGTACACACTTTGGAATGGAATGCATAGTCATAATAGGAAATTGGTGACGGTCGGGCTGCGAAAGGGAAAAGGTCTAAATTTTAAAGTAGGAAAATGAGGCGATAAATAATTCTCGACTAACAATAGAAGTCTCTCTCAAGCCATCCGAGTGGAATTGGAGATTCATTCTTTTATTCCTTGAAGATTTTCAGAATCAGAATCAAATACTACTACTATAAGTAACGATATAAGATGCTAGAGAACTACTACATGGATAGCTTTGCTAGACTTTAAGGAATTCCAATCCTACCAAGAGAAAGCAGTTGCAGACCCAATATTAAAGACCCGGTTGTGGTCCATGCCTGCTTGGGGTTTAGACGGGCACTTTTACTTGAGTAGTTGAGATTATTGGTTAGCGAGTTGAAGAATTGTGTGGGTATTACACGGACGCTACATATCATATCGTCTGTACCCATTAACTTATAATATTATACTTAAATTACTTAGAAATACTTTGAAGAGCATAGTCGAATCATAAATTCATTGTATGGGGAAAGGAAAGAGATTTGAAACGTGGAAGAAAGTACTCCGTAGTAGTTGAACAAATATGTAATACTGTTTCATCATCTTATTGCCGAGCTGTGGGGTATCAAGTCAGAAGTATATTATAGATACTGGCAGTAAAGATATAGGGACTTTCTATTATATTTGGTGTTTAGGACTAATAGGGTACTTTGAAGAGGAAACCGCAGTAGCAGCAGTGGAGAAGAAGTCTCATAAATTACTCCCAAAGGGTTGCTTTTTAACACGATTAATTTATTCTTTGTGCATCAAAAATGAATTATGATTTCATTTTGAACTCTTCTTCTCCATCTTTCTCCCCACTTATCCACTAATACTATACTACTTGTGTCTGCTTAAAGGGTGGGTTGGGCTGGAAGAGTAGATCTATTTAAACCATAATCTATCCCAGGAATAACATAAAATAGCATAAGAGGCACAAAACCACCACCACTTGCTTCAAATTATCATTTTGTGGCTGGTGGAAGAGTTGATACAGCATTGTATTATCAGTGTTAGACGGTAAGATCTAGTATAAAGTATGGAAGAAGACTTTCTCAAACTTTGCTCCAGAAACTTCGGCTAGGTTTGGATTAAGAGAGAAGAGTAAGAAAGGTAGCAAATTCTCTTGTGATCGTTTAATCCAACGATCAACAGTACCTTTCTGGAACAACTATAGTGTATGCTGGCAAGGTTGGATGCAATTAAACCCTCGTTGGAACCAGGGTAGGTGGTCCCGCTGACGCTGAACAATTATGTTTCTCTATTGGCGAGAACAATTCACCTCAGAAAGAATCTTACTTTCGGAGTTATGGAAGTCATAACCCTTTTGTTCAGCTTTGGACCAGTTAGATGTAAAGGCAGGGCAAGCCTGGAGATTTGAGAAGTTATATGAGACGGAAATATGCAATATAACCCAGGTTCTCATGCAGCTACGTAATAATAAAAAGTCTCGTATTTCCAATTCGCGAGTTAGCAAATTGTTATAACTCTTGGTTTTGGTGGAGATTTACCAAAGTCTCCAGAAACTTACTGTGGGATTGTTATGTACAGAAATAAAATATTGTAATGTCGGTGGGGTAAGTCACTGGCAGATCAAGAAAAAAAGTAATTACAATGCAACTCATGATAGGAGTACGTCGTTTCTGCAGAAGAAATAGAAAAAAAATATCCACTTTCTTCTTCGGACGGGAAAGTTTTTGCGAATCATTGAACCAAATACAGAAGAAATCAGATTATTTTTTCTTCCCTAGCACGAGATGACTTTCGGAAATTGACCCGGACTGGATAGCAATGTATATGAAGGAAAGAACAAGGTAACTGGGTCATGGAGATAGGGATGAAATATTATGGAATTATCAAGATTAGTTACAGCTAAATCACAATCCGACAGAGAAGATTAGCCCGAAATGGCTCTGTGACTGTCTTAGGAACACATACCACTTCTTTATGAGTTACCATCCCCATCACTTTGATGATGAGCGGATGAGCATCGACGGCGGAGAGACCCGACGAAACCATTTACTTCTTTCTATAGTATAACTACTACTACTAATGCAACGATTACTAACTTCTTTATCATTATCTATGATTTGCGTTTCTAAGCCCGTAAATTAAAGGGGAAAAGTTAGGGAAAGATAACTATAGGTCTACTAATGATTTTATAATCAACCGAAGAGTTATTGACTAAGATACTTCAGAAGAGGATGGATATTGCTACTTTTGAAAAGTATAATTTGTGTCACCGAAGGCTTACTTCCATTATCTCTAGAAGAATGCAATGAGAGCAAATGATTCAAGGACTTATTGGCTGAATCGAGTCTTCCGTTTGAAAATGAATCTATGTACTATAAACATTGAGTTATTTGTACTACTCCATCCATGCTTCTTGTGTTACGCTTTCTTACGAACGACCGACTCCTAATCTAACTTATAGTTCAAGCTTCTCACCACAACTAATTACGATTGCGATTCCCAGTAATGCTACTATACTTTGGAATGGACTATTCCGGCTCTCAAGTTATGGATTAACTTCGACCTAAATATCCACAACATAGGTACATGCGTGGTGTAGGACAGATGTGTTTTCTCCAGCGTTATCCCTAATATCTGAGGGCGGACTTGAGTAAATACAAAAACAGAGATGAAGAAAGAGAAACGGCTTTGTCTGGTGAAAATAGTAAACAGGAAGTCAGCTATGTACCTACCCTTCACTTTCCGACCTACCGATTTCCATGAATCTAAATTTATAGGCTTTCTGTATCATTTTTATGCATATTGTGTACAATTCTAAAGACCAGCGATAAACTAGGTACTTTGTGGAAGAAAGTTATTCACTAATTTCGTTTGTAGAACTAGCAGTATGGGAATATACCCTGTTTTTAGACGACCAGGTCGTGTTTTTACAATACCCTGGAGCCGTCAAAAAAGCCGATACGGGCTAAAACCCGGTCAGGTCGTCTTTTACTATGTATCGGGTCGTGCTTTTTGACGACCAGCCCTTTTAACCC
Source organism: Hydroisotoma schaefferi (assembly GCA_034682405.1). Taxonomy (NCBI): domain Eukaryota; kingdom Metazoa; phylum Arthropoda; class Collembola; order Entomobryomorpha; family Isotomidae; genus Hydroisotoma; species Hydroisotoma schaefferi. Next base: position 4,050 of record JAQFZX010001265.1, on the reverse strand, counting down.
AAGATTAGCCTCTGTAGTCGTCTTTAAGGGCGACCAGGTCGTGTTTTTAGACGACCAAAAGTTTGTTTTGGTAGTTTCGTAAATTTAGCGCAATTTCGGCAAAAATTTACTTTGCGACGCGTTTATGAATAGTCCCCCGAAGCGATTTGCTTGAAACTTGCATATGTTATGGAAATTAATGAGAGGAATTTATATATCCTATGCACTTTTTGCGGAAAAACTAAGCTTATGATAAACATTTGCAAAAACACGATTACTTTTAAAACGTTAGTGGCTAATGAATATTCTTGTTATTTATGCTTTAGAGATTTATAAATATAATAATACAAATATTGCAAAGATCTATATAGTAATCTTTAACTATATTTATTTCACTTAAACCAATTGAGATGAACGAAAACTGAAATATGTACTTATGCAAGTTGCCTCACATTAAATGGATTCATATCGCTAATATTATTTTGATGAACTGTACTTGCAATCAAATCCAATAAGTAATAGAAAGTAATCAACTGCTATCCCAAGCATCAAATTGCAACGGTTGTGTGTGTGTTACAGATCAATATACTAATAAGCTAATGGATTTGTTAATTAAATAAAAATTAGACAGCCGAGATATTCCAGAATGCAACCAGTTAATTTCATTCAGGATCTGCAATGATGTATAAATACCAAGCTTCTTACCCACTTCCACCCAGTCAATTTCTCCGTCATCAACTTGATTCATTGACGAAATACAAACCGATCTAAGAAAAGATGTGTAAATTAGTGTTCATTTTAGTGGTTCTGGTCGTCTTGGCTGGGCTTGCAGTAGCGGTGGAAGAAGACATTATCTGTAAACTTTTACCACTATCTACCATATGCAGTGTTGATTTATTTTAATAAATTGACTAAGCATCCCTTAACAATTTTTAGCCCTAACTGATGCTAAAGGAGAGAGGGTGGCTAGACTTCTCACGATGCGAGAATATCTACAACTAAAGGCTCTTGGTCGGACAGGTTCCGGTGGTCATGGTGGCCTAGGTGGGTCAGGTGGCTCACCGGGACTGCCAGGACTTCCAGGAAATAAATAAAGTAAGTCCCCTTTTGCTACTCAAAATGGAAAAATGCACAAAATCGTAGCTTTAGAAAATTCATCTTGACGGTCTTTCATGAAAGGTTTCCCTATTTAAAACTATTTTCTCTATTTACAGGAGACTTTTGGTTGGACTTGGACTGTACGTATCACCAGTCATTCTAGTCCCAACTTTTATTTTACTGAGATAATTATCGAAAAATAAAACGGCAGTTGTTAAAATTACGTTAATAATGTCAACTAATGCAGAATAAATAAATTATACGTTTGCTCCATAACTTCAACTTTGCATACTCTTTAATCACATACTCGAAAGATTACAAAAATGGATACTGAATATTTGTGGTATTTCATTGCAGGGCATATTCACATGCATCAATTATTAAATCATTATTACCAGTTGTAGAGCAGAATTTTAAGAATTGTGAATTGGGTTAGTTCCAATAGTATCATTCTACGGCTTAATAAAATTGCCGATAGGTAGGCAACCGGACAATTTGTAAATATTGTGAAATGGTGTGTTTTGAAAATCCTCAGGAATTTTTTAGATAATGACAATAATGAGGCTAATGAGTTTACAAACTGAAACTGTCGGAAAATTTGTTTAACTAATAATTAATTAAGTAAAATTAATGATGGTTGCTAGCCCATTTGAGAATGGGCTAAGCAGATGTCACATTAAATTTTAAATATGACTTGGCTGTCAGGTTTTTGAACAAGTTCTGGAAATCCCATTTATTAGCATAAACTATCATAAATCATTATAAATGTATCACTATGAAATAACTGAAATATAAATCTTTGGAAAGTGCAGAAGGGACGGGGACGGAGAAGTCGCATGGATTGGGCGTATGTAACGTTCTTTAAAAGGGCTTGAAACTACTATGTCAAGCTTAAATAATTTGTCTGTGAGCAAAATTAATCTCTTCGTCCTTGCTTATTGAGAAGTATCGTCTTCAAACAATAAATCCAGCTTTACTTCAACCCAAATCCAAATAACGTCGGATTGTATTTTATTTAAAATGTTAATACTGTAAATTATTTCATGACGGAATGTACCCAAGATCCTTTACTAATTCTACAGTTTTCCGAAAATTATGGGTATTCAAGGAAAGGCAAATTAAGCTAATTAATATCAGAATTTGACCTACTAATGAGTAATGACCATGCTACTTTTCCAGAATCGAAGTCTAACCTTCTAACGCTGGCTATTAAAAGTTAATTACATTTACTATAGATAGTAACGTAAAACCAGTTTAATTCCAGCTTATTGCCTAATTTCCAAAGATCGTTGAGAGTTGTGCAATCAGTACTTCGTAGTGAGTAATTAACGGGAATGATTCTTAAGAATTCAAATCCCATCGAAGAATCTCAAACTAATCAAAATCCATTAGTGGCCGCAATAGCATATAAAGTAATGACAACTAATGAATTTCCTAAATTCACCTTGACATACTAAGGTCAGGACTTCTCATTACATATAAATAGAAGTGCAGCTCCCAGGCAAACCAGTAGTTTATTTGTATCAAGATGAACAAAGTTATTCTAACATTGGGGGCTTTGGTCCTCATCGCTGGCCTAATTCAGGCTGCGACCGGTAAGCTAATTATTTCCAACCTAAGACAAGCGTTTAATATAATTGGAGTTTAAATACATTATGAAGCATTTTCGAAATCCTAGTTGCTGACATTGCGGATCCCATGATAACGACTCGAGGGGCTAGGGCTCTTGTTTGGGTCGATGATAGGCTTCCAGGAACAGGAGGTCGAGGGGGTTCTGGAGGTTTTGCAGGTAGCAGTGGTTCCCCTGGAGAGCCCGGTTCAAGAATGAGGCGAGGTAAATAATTACTTTATGACACACTGCTTAAACTTTAGGCCGCATGTTTACCAAAAGTACATCATAAAAAGAACCTTCCTAATGCAGAAGTTTGCAGAGTTTATACAAGCAAGTTTTGGGGGATTAGGATGGGAAAAAGTAGTATTATTAACTTTGACAATTCACTCAATACATATATAAACGCCGATGCATAAATTCATTCATCTGATTCTTAAGTATTCATTCGTTCTAGCCGGTGGGGGTGGCGGCGGCGGCGGCGGCGGCGGAGGGGGCGGAGGGGGTGGGGGTGGAGGTGGAGGCGGTGGAGGAGGTGGAGGCGGCGGTGGGGGCGGCGGTGGGGGCGGCGGTGGTGGTGGCGGAGGAGGAGGTACTACTCTCAAATGATTGGCCTGGCCTGGGGGAAGTAGTAATTTGGGATTCGACTTGAGTATCTAAAAAGTCGAGGTTTTCAGTTATAACTCATACAACAACTTTCCATAGAGTCGAATCCCAGTTTACTACTACTTGAAGGTCACTAATAGTTATGGTTTACAAATTAGGATCGTTTTAATAATAACTGTTTAATTTCCAGGCGGTGGTGGTATGTCATAATTCCAGCTATTTGTTCAAGTTCTTACATTTTATTAGTATGTCATTAATATAACTAATATCATCTTATTTCGTTTTAAAACAAAAATATTATGATTCTGTTACCAACATGGAACACAACTTCAAATGAAATTAATAAATTAAAAAATATTGGGTCTAAAGGTGGATCAAGGAATGCAGGTATGAATCATTGTATTTGTAATCTAGTCATTCATTTTATGTAAAAGCTGGATCTAATTAAAACTGCTTTCTAGGTGGATCCAACCGCGGTGCCTTTCATGGATAAAACACCAAACAGACCATCGCACGACTGCTTGACAATTTTTGTTTGTGGAAATTATAATTAAATAGTGTAAAGAAAAACTTTAACTTTCGCTAGAGTATAATAAAGTATGAATAAATCATAAAGCAAGCAACTGCAATTAATTGCTCTTCAAGACTGATCAATCGGTACAATCTGTCTTTCTGGAATTTGATAGTTTTAGCCCAGTCAATTGGGCTTATGTAGCCACGCAATCCGTCTGTCTGTCCGTCCGTCACCTCGATAACTC